>JAWNML010000024.1:0-10625 GCA_035044125.1 Drosophila ochracea
ATTTCAAATTAATATGCATCACATTGTCATAGTATTATCGTCGGGGAGTGTTAAAATATTGGTCGTTATCAATGGGAAACGACAAGTTAACAAAGTTCAATTGCCAATCGGTTCTCCATTTTAGGTTGAAAAAATATTTAGGTCATGACCAATTCAGCCCCTTAAAAAGCGCTAAATCTTAGAGCTAGAGTTACCAAACTGGGATTGCAGATTACTAGGAACCTCCTCAGGAGATTTGAGATTTCTCTATTTTATGCAATTTTAGAGCTAAAACGCCCAATATTGATTATTTGATTATTGAAAAAAATGTTCCGTGTCAAGTTGTCATCTGCTCGTTTCACACTGGTATCAGAGTATTCTGCAGTCGTTTATTCCCGACTTCAACGTTCTCACTTGATTTTATCATTGAAATTATTCTCTCGAAATTAAAAACTTGTGCGGGTCCACAGAATGCACAGAATACAGAATAAAACTAACAAGCGTCATCGACGATAAAATAAAATGCTATCTAAATTAGTTTCCGTTGCGTCGTTGTTTTATTATTATTAATCACTTGAACTAAGTTAAACAAAGCCCTGTCACAGTAGGTCAGTTCCTTTAATTAGCCACACCCAAGTAGGTAATTCACTACAAATTTAACACTCGTTGGCCCACAAGGGCTTTGCAGACGGGACAGTAATGATCGGTCGACTTGCAGGTATCCATGCAATACGGTATACAAACACAGAGCCAGCACCTATTAGAGAGAGAGAGGGAGAGCGATAGAGAGAGAGAGGGAGAGCGATTAGATAAAATATTGTATATTCGTGTCTTATTCGTCGTTTAGTCGTTTAGATTGTGAGCTTTTATACTGTTTTGTCAGCACAATTGTCGAACATTTTGTGGATTGTCTCATATTCCACAAATTAACGAAGGTTTTCTAGATAACGGTGCAATACAAACAGCAGGCGCAGGGCCAGCAACTGGAAGTAAATACGGACAAATAAGTTAAGAACAATTATGGATTTTGGCTTTTGGTCAATAATGCTTACCAAGTGAGGCACAAAATTAGAGCTATTATGTGCGTCTTTGTTATGGCCTTGGCCTCGGTGCGCGTTAACACCTGCTGATGACAATTGGGGCGTACCACATTGGAGGGCTTTGGACCGACAGGTGTGGACAATTTGCTGTTGGATATACAAGATATATGTGTTATCGATTGGATTCCATGGTTGACCTTGAGCTGAGCTGCACTTTTCGTTACAATTACCATTGCAATCAGTGCAATGTCATCGGGAAACTACACTTTTTAAAACCAGCACAACATGATAACATGACTCTAGGGCTAATGGTATTTGAAGCTTTATAGTAATTGCTTGGCCGAAATACAGATTGCGCATATAGATTTTAGAAAGCATGTGTTATTGCCGAAAACACTGCACGGTTGAAAAACCAAACCTAATTTATAAACTCAGCTAATTGGGAAAAAAATGATGGCGGCATGGAGTGGTTCCAAAAAAACAATGGCAACGTAGACCGACTTTAGCATTTGGACGTCAATAGAAGCGAAACCAAATTACATACTTTCAAGAAAATTACTGTAACATGGCCAATTTTGAAGTGAACTACAGACATCTTTAAAATGTATCTGATTTGTGAGCAGGAATAGAAAAAGATTGAAGCTCAGTAGTGGCGAAAATGTATATATTATATATTTGCATTTGATTTGTGCCATTCATTAGCTTAGCTGTATAATTATCAGTTTTGAGGGATGTCAGTTGTGGCGCCACCAGAAAGACGATTATGTCATTCAATGGAGCTGGCCCCTCCCCCAATTCGAAAACAAGCAAAAAAACATGTGTCTATGTGTTAATCGGGGAGTGTCCTTAATATTTTTGGGAGTATCACCATTTTCATTAACTCTCACTGCTCATGTAGACAATGCTTATCATTTAAATATTAGGCAACCTTTCCAGCACAAATAGGTAAATAAAAATGATGATCCATCGTTAAAGATAATAAGATTATTTGCTCTCAGGAAGATTTCAATTTATACACTTACAGTGATAAGTACGCCTATACAATTTCTTTTAAAAAGCGCTCCTGTCGCGAACTTGTTGCACGGTGTGGCAACGAAAACGTTCTGAAGTTCACACCGCAGATGAGCCGCAAAGGCAACTGATTAACCTCAGGCGATGCACAGTGGTTATCTGCTCTCTTTTGACTTCAGTTAGAATACATTTCTTCTGTGTATGGTTAAATGGTAAATGGTTAACATTCACAACAAATCATAAGAAGCAGTTTAATTATGAATTTTTCATAGACATATGTAGTAATAGCTCGTTAAACTTCTGCAAATGGTTAATAATATTATAAAGTAATAATGATCTTCAAACAACTTCAATTTTAACAAAATGAATCACAGTGCCATGACAATCGTATTCACAACATTTCTCAACTGTCTCAACACGTGATTTGCAGCAATATGTTGCTGAAACACAAGTTAGAAATTTCAATGCCTGCGGCAGCCAAGACTCATAAAAATAATATTTTTGTAAATTTAATATTCGATTTTTTTTGCTGATAAAAAAAAAAACGGAGAAACGGAAATCAAAGTGTGTGCTCTCTTACATGTTGAAGATTTGTGAGTAACTCGGAGCATATTATATTATATAGCTAATCCAGCAGTAATTTTACTGCAGAGTAGACAATTCATGACTCCATACGAATTATGGAGTTCCTATTGTTTACATTACATTAAATGTGTGTGGTTATTGTCGTGGTTTATTTTCTTAATGCTATTATATTCCGTAGTCGTCGAATCGCTCAGAATTTGCCCAGGCAGGCTTTGCAGTTGGGGCAATATTGTGTGGTCTTATAGCCCCACTCGCAGCAGCACGGCAAACAGACGCATGGCAAGCAGCTGTATGTACGGGAGGCAATTGAATGCAATTAGATACACCGAATAAAAATACAATCAGAATTCGAACACCTACAGGCAGAGACAGAGGAGTACTGCATACACATAAGTTGAACAAGATGCTTTGCGCTCCACAGTCATACGAATACGTGCTTGGCAATGAGGACAGATCATCCCTTGGCTTGGATTATCAATCACAACATTGTTAATCACTTCTGTTGGCGGGCGTGGCATATTATACGGTGGTGGCGCTTGAATCACTTCCGTTGGAGGAGCATTTGGTGGCACATTCCAGTCTGGCATCTCAGTGTCGGTTGCCTGAGGCTCTGGATACAATTTGTTGTATGGCATGTTTAGCAGCTACTCGTTTCTATAAAATTCAATTATTAGCAGAATAAATTTCACGATAAGGAATGTATGTACATGCGTACAAAGAATCAAATGTTGTTATCTGAGTTTAAAATATTATTTAAATAATTGAAGCAACTCCCGCCGTCTACTGAGAATAAAAACGAACTGAACAAACATTTTGAAGGAAAGACCACGCCATATCGATATTCATTTATCGTATGCCACCACCAAAAGTGAGATTTAAAGGGCCACATCGCTGAAAAGAGGAAGCGAGCTGCCAGGGTCGGCGAGATCAGCGTTACATTCTTCGTAAGGTGGCGCGTTGAGGGTTAAGGAGAAGTAACGCATGTAAAAAGAAAGAAACAACGCAATGAGGCAGGTCGTGGTCCATAGCGCTTAAATTTTTGTGAACTCAAATTCGGCGTAAGTGGGGCTGTTTGTATAATTGTTGTGCTGCTCTAATTTTGTGGTTCATGTTTAGGTGGCCGACGGCAGGTCACGCCGCAATTGTGAATCTCCTATTATACAGTCTAAAGTTGACGCAACAACGACTTTCCCGTCGCGCCAAAATTACTGGATACGGCCTCGAAACTGCTGCGAGGGAAACACTGGGCGAAAACACCATCCCCGAGTATTGGCAGTGCGCAAGCGCACCGACGGCGTATCTCTGTAGCCGGTGAGTGCGTTCCGGTATGGCATAAGCGCCATCGGGATAGGATAAGCCATCAGTACCCAGTCGCGTAGTCCGAGCGCAGCAAACTTAGTCGGCTGCGCGTAGGTGATCAGTGCCGAACCCAAATTCAGCGCCCAGGGCGCAGTGCTCCAGCGCATCCTGGTTTTGTATATTTATGTAAATGTTAAATGTTATGTTGTAGAGCTATTCGTATTTATGTTCATGTATTTATCTGTTCATGTATTTATCTATCCACGTATCTAGTATTAATTTAAATTTTTAAGTAACCGTGTTCATCAAAAAAAAATCCGGCGTCCGGATTTTTGCCAAATTGCGGGAAACAGTTTTTGCACGAACCCCCCCATACACCGAATACTTATATTGGAGCTCTAATAGGGATTTGGCAAGATTCTCGATTCAAATTTGCAACATACAACGCTACCTAGCGGCGTATTTTGTCATTACTATAAGATATCATATAATGTTTGTCAATAAATTGTAAGTAAATACCGATGTTCTATGAGTAAGTTTAATACAGGCTCCCCTGTCGGGAGCATGGAATAAATTGGTCGTCGACTTCAATTTAAGGGCGATGGGCAATTCAAATCCGTGCAGGCCCATTGCAGGAAGGGCGGGTACGTCGTGGCCACAAACACCAGGCTCGTCAGCTGTTTCGTTTGTTTTTTTTTTGTGCATGTAGGTCTTTATGTAGTGCTGTGTAGGTCGAGTCTTTTTTTGGAGTCTGTACCGTCCACGGGCAGGGTTGGAGTTACCCACCTCTGGGAATACTGAGCTAGCCGAAGTTGCCCACTGAGAAACAATGGACGTGTTACAAGCATTGCAAAGAAGCTCGTATTTCCTATGAAGTGTGCAACCCTCTACTTGTGGGGTACACTAACTCCGCTAGGTGGCGTGCAGTTAAATTCGAAAAGTAAATTTTAATCGGGAGCGAAAGCTTGCCGAAAATATAAATATAAACAACATTGTATATCGAACACCACAGTTGTTCGTGAAATTAAATTATAGGTTCACCTGAATCCCTATTCAACCCTATTGGAGCTCTAATAAAACTATTGTTCACTCGCTTGATGAACATTCAGAGCGCCACCTTGTGTTAAATGTGGTCACAAACGTAAAAAGCTGTAAAATAGATAAGCCTGTAAGACATAAGTTCTTGTGAATAAAATATAAAATTATTATGTGCAGTTCTCCGAAGCTTTGAGTGAGTGTGGACACAAACCACATTTAATTGAATTGCACAAAAGTATGCAACTGAATTTATTATTTAAGCTCAATTTCAAATTAATATGCATCACATTGTCATAGTATTATCGTCGGGGAGTGTTAAAATATTGGTCGTTATCAATGGGAAACGACAAGTTAACAAAGTTCAATTGCCAATCGGTTCTCCATTTTAGGTTGAAAAAATATTTAGGTCATGACCAATTCAGCCCCTTAAAAAGCGCTAAATCTTAGAGCTAGAGTTACCAAACTGGGATTGCAGATTACTAGGAACCTCCTCAGGAGATTTGAGATTTCTCTATTTTATGCAATTTTAGAGCTAAAACGCCCAATATTGATTATTTGATTATTGAAAAAAATGTTCCGTGTCAAGTTGTCATCTGCTCGTTTCACACTGGTATCAGAGTATTCTGCAGTCGTTTATTCCCGACTTCAACGTTCTCACTTGATTTTATCATTGAAATTATTCTCTCGAAATTAAAAACTTGTGCGGGTCCACAGAATGCACAGAATACAGAATAAAACTAACAAGCGTCATCGACGATAAAATAAAATGCTATCTAAATTAGTTTCCGTTGCGTCGTTGTTTTATTATTATTAATCACTTGAACTAAGTTAAACAAAGCCCTGTCACAGTAGGTCAGTTCCTTTAATTAGCCACACCCAAGTAGGTAATTCACTACAAATTTAACACTCGTTGGCCCACAAGGGCTTTGCAGACGGGACAGTAATGATCGGTCGACTTGCAGGTATCCATGCAATACGGTATACAAACACAGGGCCAGCACCTATTAGAGAGAGAGAGGGAGAGCGATAGAGAGAGAGGGAGAGCGATTAGATAAAATATTGTATATTCGTGTCTTATTCGTCGTTTAGTCGTTTAGATTGTGAGCTTTTATACTGTTTTGTCAGCACAATTGTCGAACATTTTGTGGATTGTCTCATATTCCACAAATTAACGAAGGTTTTCTAGATAACGGTGCAATACAAACAGCAGGCGCAGGGCCAGCAACTGGAAGTAAATACGGACAAATAAGTTAAGAACAATTATGGATTTTGGCTTTTGGTCAATAATGCTTACCAAGTGAGGCACAAAATTAGAGCTATTATGTGCGTCTTTGTTATGGCCTTGGCCTCGGTGCGCGTTAACACCTGCTGATGACAATTGTGGCATACCACATTGGAGGGCTTTGGACCGACAGGTGTGGACATTTTGCTGTTGGATATACAAGATATATGTGTTATCGATTGGATTCCATGGTTGACCTTGAGCTGAGCTGCACTTTTCGTGACAATTACCATTGCAATCAGTGCAATGTCATCGGGAAACTACACTTTTTAAAACCAGCACAACATGATAACATGACTCTAGGGCTAATGGTATTTGAAGCTTTATAGTAATTGCTTGGCATGTGTCAGGCTAATTAATTTTAATAACTCTACCCCTCAAGCTGACACTTTTTGACATCATACAAAGCCGAAATACAGATTGCGCATATAGATTTTAGAAAGCATGTGTTATTGCCGAAAACACTGCACGGTTGAAAAACCAAACCTAATTTATAAACTCAGTTAATTGGGAAAAAATGATGGGGGCATAGAGTGGTTCCAAAAAAACAAAGGCAACGTAGACCGACTTTAGCATTTGGACGTCAATAGAAGCGAAACCAAATTACATACTTTCAAGAAAATTACTGTAACATGGCCAATTTTGAAGTGAACTACAGACATCTTTAAAATGTATCTGATTTGTGAGCAGGAATAGAAAAAGATTGAAGCTCAGTAGTGGCGAAAATGTATATATTATATATTTGCATTTGATTTGTGCCATTCATTAGCTTAGCTGTATAATTATCAGTTTTGAGGGATGTCAGTTGTGGCGCCACCAGAAAGACGATTATGTCATTCAATGGAGCTGGCCCCTCCCCCAATTCGAAAACAAGCAAAAAAAGCACGGGTTCCATTCATTACAACAACTACTTATAATTTCCCACACTATCGAACATGTGTCTATGTGTTAATCGGGGAGTGTCCTTAATATTTTTGGGTGTATCACCATTTTCATTAACTCTCACTGCTCATGTAGACAATGCGTAAGCCTTGCCTGCGCACACATTTAACTAATAAACATTAACAGAGTACATTTAACAACGCAATTGCACTTTTCAACCTTTTCATATTGTTTACTTTTATCTAAATTACGTCTAATGCTTATCATTTAAATATTAGGCAACCTTTCCAGCACAAATAGGTAAATAAAAATGATGATCCATCGTTAAAGATAATAAGATTATTTGCTCTCAGGAAGATTTCAATTTATACACTTACAGTGATAAGTACGCCTATACAATTTCTTTTAAAAAGCGCTCCTGTCGCGAACTTGTTGCACGGTGTGGCAACGAAAACGTTCTGAAGTTCACACCGCAGATGAGCCGCAAAGGCAACTGATTAACCTCAGGCGATGCACAGTGGTTACTCTTTTGACTTCAGTTAGAATACATTTCTTTTGTGTATGGTTAAATGGTAAATGGTTAACATTCACAACAAATCATAAGAAGCAGTTTAATTATGTATTTTTCATAGACATATGTAGTAATAGCTCGTTAAACTTCTGCAAATGGTTAATAATATTATAAAGTAATAATGATTTTCAAACAACTTCAATTAAAGTTTTAACAAATTGTCCATGAACCACAGTGCCATGACAATCGTATTCACAACATTTCTCAACTGTCTCAACACGTGATTTGCAGCAATATGTTGCTGAAACACAAGTTAGAAATTTCAATGCCTGCGGCAGCCAAGACTCATAAAAATAATATTTTTGTAAATTTAATATTCGATTTTTTTTGCTGATAAAAAAAAAAACGGAGAAACGGAAATCAAAGTGTGTGCTCTCTTACATGTTGAAGATTTCTAAGTAACTCGGAGCATATTATATTATATAGCTAATTCAGCAGTAATTTTACTGCAGAGTAGACAATTCATGACTCCATACGATTTATGGAGTTCCTATTGTTTACATTACATTAAATGTGTGTGGTTATTGTCGTGGTTTATTTTCTTAATGCTATTATATTCCGTAGTCGTCGAATCGCTCAGAATTTGCCCAGGCAGGCTTTGCAGTTGGGGCAATATTGTGTGGTCTTATAGCCCCACTCGCAGCAGCACGGCAAGCAGACGCATGGCAAGCAGCTGTATGTACGGGAGGCAATTGAATGCAATTAGATACACCGAATAAAAATACAATCAGAATTCGAACACCTACAGGCAGAGACAGAGGAGTACTGCATACACATAAGTTGAACAAGATGCTTTGCGCTCCACAGTCATACGAATACGTGCTTGGCAATGAGGACAGATCATCCCTTGGCTTGGATTATCAATCACAACATTGTTGTAGTGCACCACATTAATCACTTCTGTTGGCGGGCGTGGCATATTATACGGTGGTGGCGCTTGAATCACTTCCGTTGGAGGAGCATTTGGTGGCACATTCCAGTCTGGCATCTCAGTGTCGGTTGCCTGAGGCTCTGGATACAATTTGTTGTATGGCATGTTTAGCAGCTACTCGTTTCTATAAAATTCAATTATTAGCAGAATAAATTTCACGATAAGGAATGTATGTACATGCGTACAAAGAATCAAATGTTGTTATCTGAGTTTAAAATATTATTTAAATAATTGAAGCAACTCCCGCCGTCTACTGAGAATAAAAACGAACTGAACAAAGATTTTGAAGGAAAGAGCACGCCATATCAATATTCATTTATCGTATGCCACCACCAAAAGTGAGATTTAAAGGGCCACATCGCTGAAAAGAGGAAGCGAGCTGCCAGGGTCGGCGAGATCAGCGTTACATTCTTTGTAAGGTGGCGCGTTGAGGGTTAAGGAGAAGTAACGCATGTAAAAAGAAAGAAACAACGCAGTGAGGCAGGTCGTGGTCCATAGCGCTTAAATTTTTGTGAACTCAAATTCGGCGTAAGTGGGGCTGTTTGTATAATTGTTGTGCTGCTCTAATTTTGTGGTTCATGTTTAGGTGGCCGACGGCAGGTCACGCCGCAATTGTGAATCTCCTATTATACAGTCTAAAGTTGACGCAACAACGACTTTCCCGTCGCGCCAAAATTACTGGATACGGCCTCGAAACTGCTGCGAGGGAAACACTGGGCGAAAACACCATCCCCGAGTATTGGCAGTGCGCAAGCGCACCGACGGTGTATCTCTGTAGCCGGTGAGTGCGTTCCGGTATGGCATAAGCGCCATCGGGATAGGATAAGCCATCAGTACCCAGTCGCGTAGTCCGAGCGCAGCAAACTTAGTCGGCTGCGCGTAGGTGATCAGTGCCGAACCCAAATTCAGCGCCCAGGGCGCAGTGCTCCAGCGCATCCTGGTTTTGTATATTTATGTAAATGTTAAATGTTATGTTGTAGAGCTATTCGTATTTATGTTCATGTATTTATCTGTTCATGTATTTATCTATCCACGTATCTAGTATTAATTTAAATTTTTAAGTAACCGTGTTCATCAAAAAAAAATCCGGCGTCCGGATTTTTGCCAAATTGCGGGAAACAGTTTTTGCACGAACCCCCCCATACACCGAATACTTATATTGGAGCTCTCTATAGGGATTTGGCAAGATTCTCGATTCAAATTCAAATTTGCAACATACAACGCTACCTAGCGGCGTATTTTGTCATTACTATAAGATATCATATAATGTTTGTCAATAAATTGTAAGTAAATACCGATGTTCTGGTCGTCGACTTCAATTTAAGGGCGATGGGCAATTCAAATCCGTGCAGGCCCATTGCAGGAACACCAGGCTCGTCAGCTGTTTCGTTTGTTTTTTTTTTTGTGCATGTAGGTCTTTATGTAGTGCTGTGTAGGTCGAGTCTTTTTTTGGAGTCTGTACCGTCCACGGGCAGGGTTGGAGTTACCCACCTCTGGGAATACTGAGCTAGCCGAAGTTGCCCACTGAGAAACACTGGACGTGTTACAAGCAATGCAAAGAAGCTCGTATTTCCTATGAAGTGTGCAACCCTCTACTTGTGGGGTACACTAACTCCGCTAGATGGCGTGCAGTTAAATTCGAAAAGTAAATTTTAATCGGGAGCGAAAGCTTGCCGAAAATATAAATATAAACAAAATTGTATATCGAACACCACAGTTGTTCGTGAAATTAAATTATAGGTTCACCTGAATCCCTATTCAACCCTATTGGAGCTCAAATAAAACTATTGTTCACTCGCTTGATATACATTCAGAGCGCCACCTTGTGTTAAATGTGGTCACAAACGTAAAAAGCTGTAAAATATATAAGCCTGTAAGACATAAGTTCTTGTGAATAAAATATAAAATTATTATGTGCAGTTCTCCGAAGCTTTGAGTGAGTGTGGACACAAACCACATTTAATTGAATTGCACAAAAGTATGCAACTGAATTTATTATTTAAGCTC
>JAWNML010000027.1:0-10714 GCA_035044125.1 Drosophila ochracea
CAAAAATAACAAAAATACGGCTGGATAAATAAAACATTGCGAAAAGTATTACGAATAGCAGACGTCGAAACTCAGAGGGTTAATGTGAGCCAGGATATGACTAAGTGATTGCTGTTTCATGATTGTTGTCGACTGGAAGATAAGATGACAAGCGACTTTGATTTGCTCTCAGAGAGCGACAAAAAGAAATTTCCCACATACTTTATTTTCCAGTAGTTCATGCTGCGTATGCTTAATACGGGTGGGGCACAAAGTGACAAATTCCAAACATATTTCATAACAGTTTGAGTTGCTTGTGACATGACCAACTTACACACTAACTGAACTGCTTTAAAGTGTCATAATTCTTTAATATATCTAAAGAGGATGATTTTTAGAAAAAATACTAAATTTTTACTATTTTAAATAAAATCTCAATTAAGTTTTAGAAGATTTTCAAAGATACGGAAAATAAACTCTACTTAACTTTATCAGCATTTTCATAAACTTGTCCTAAACCACTTGCTGAACATTTATCTGCTAGTGGAAAAGCAGTCTCCCAACCACTTCTGCCTCATTTTCTTGACCACAAAAAGTTTAACGTGTTAAAGTAAACAGCTTTGTCTTGATGTTTTCTGTTTGTGTATTATTATGTGCTCAGTTTAAAGAAGTTTTATTTTAAAGACTTTAATTTTTAAAATAACTTAAAATAATGAATTTAGCAATTGTCCGCTTTGTTAAATTTCAATTGAGCCTCATACGAAGGCCACATAATATATAAATTCAGCCGCTGTGTGATCAATGTGAAACTGGCAACCAAATATTTCTGCCGCATCATCAAAAATGCAGCAAATTAATACGATAAATTTAATTAAAATTTCAAATTGCTGTTCTTTTGTGGTTTTTAATAACAACAACCGCAATATCTGCTGTACAAGCCAGCAGTAAAAATGACAAAGGAGCAATAACAACATTTTATTTTCATTCATTATATGCAGCTGGAAAAGAGTAAATGAGCCAACAATAATGATAATCGTAGGAACAAGAACATTGAGGCGAGGAGTCGTTAGTAGCCACATGGGTGGCAACTACGATTGACAGTCTTATATGCGGATGGCCTTTTAGCCTCACTTTGAAAATAGGAGTAAGTACGTATGTCATGGGTTCGTATGAATATTCGAAGAAACACACACTTTTTGATGGTTATTCTAATCTAAAAGGTCAGTGATGCACTAAAGCTGATACGCCCTCACCCACATCACTGCCCA
The DNA here is from genome assembly GCA_035044125.1 of Drosophila ochracea. Taxonomy (NCBI): domain Eukaryota; kingdom Metazoa; phylum Arthropoda; class Insecta; order Diptera; family Drosophilidae; genus Drosophila; species Drosophila ochracea. Next base: position 1,248 of record JAWNML010000027.1, read on the forward strand.
TCCGTCACTCTATCCCCAGACAGTCCACAACGCACCTGGTCAGCAGATGCAAGGAGAGTCTGACATTTTAAGCTGACTCTGCGCTTTGAAGCGTGTTTCCTGTGCGGACCACAATACCAACATCAACAGCAACAAAATCGAATGCACCATGCTCGATAGCCAAATAGAAGTTCTAAAGTGAACAGAAAACAAAGATAGGGAGATGAGTATCTGGGGAATAATATAAAATTGTAAGCGTGTGCTCTATAAACAACCCGAACAAAGTACGGTGTTTGGAGCAAGGTGAAGTTTGATTATAATGCTACTGCTAAATTGTGAGCTTGGGGCAAGTTGGATATGGAAAGAAGCTGTAGAATGATTGACATACCCGATGTGTGGAGATGATGCCCTGCACTGTGTTCAATAGATTGGCCATTATATTAAGTTGCACTCTACTTTTGCAGTAGTTAAATATTGTTATTTTTTTAGTTTGGGATACACAGCAAAATGGTGGTGCCACATTCATCAGCATCAGGATATATGACATTTCAAAGTAAAAAGCAGATACAACTAAAATAGTTTGAGACAATATCTTAATATTTATTTAACAAGTTTTTGTTGACCTAATCTAATCTTAATTTAAATTTCGGCTCATTTACAATAAAATGAAATATACTAATAAATAGTCTGCTGAGCAGCTTGAGCTCATATTTATTTGCAATTGAATTACGAATTATGTTTAAAGCTATGAAAACCAAAGAGCATTTGTTAAATCAATTAAAACGCTCTCATAAATTTAATGCAAAATAAGCCTTTATTTCTGAACACCGCTTTGATCGCTGTTGCTCCAATTTGGACAATGTCGTTGCCAAAAACTCAAATTAGTTTTTAAAATACCACGCACTGCATTCTGATAGCAGCGTCTGAGGCTGGGACATAAATTAAAAGTCATAAATTGTATTATTTATTGTCTGGGTGCAGGAGACAGAGTGAGAGTTAGGAATAAATCCCAAGGCAATATTTACGTACAGGAATGGAATTAGTGATAAGGCTGAGTGTCCTTCGGGTCTGTCTGGAGTATTTGAAATATTAATGTATGCGAGGATGACTAATGCTCCAAATAAATTCCGAATAAATAACTGTTGTTGGCTTGCTCATCCCAAAATACTTTAAACCGAGCGAATTCTCTCACCCAGCCAATTAGCAGCAACAGCAACCAAGTGACCAATTTAATAAATTGATCGCCCAGTTCGCCTGATGGCCACATGCCACAAGCAGAGCTGCATTACGCATAAGTTCATCTGCTGCTGCTGGTGTAAATTTAATGCAATTCCTGCAATTTATTGAATACCCATTGGAATACAATCAAAGAGAAAGCTGGATAATTTCACATTTGTCATTTAATTGGGTCAAGGATGTTTTCTGGCTGCAACAGCAGAACATGTTTCCAATTTGTAGCAAATAGTTGGAGTTGCACTCTCTCAAAGTGAGCACAAATTATGCTTGAAATCTGTTGACGACAGGCTAAAATCTGTAGAGGGATCAGACTTAAGTTACTGTCACTTGCTTCTCTTGAACTGTTGTCGCAAATATGATTAACACAATATACACCACTTAACATTATGTGTAATTCACTCGCTTTGCTCTGTTTGCTGTGTAGTGTTTACCCTAACCAGATAAACAATCCCTGAATTTCTTGACTCACAATATAATTTGCCAAATTATATTTACCAACTGTTTCGCCTTCCTCTTCTAGTGCATTATCCCAGTATCCCAGTTTCACAGAGGTGCCTGCAAAGAGAAAGCACAGATAAGTCAAATACGATGTGTATACAAGGAGCGGGCAGAAACTTCTCCTTTTGGTTGCAATAAACTCTCAAAATATTTAAATGGAAAAACTGATTGTCGTATGGTTTCTTGTTTGTAAAATTAAAGAGTTTTATGCTAGGACCATAAAAAATACCCTGAGTTGGGAAAAGGACAAAAGACAGTTGAATATTTTTGTTCATATTTTGTCGAGTCTCTAAGAAAATTAGTTAATTTTTTAAAAATATTCTAGAACCGTTGGAATTGGAGCCCCCAGAGTGCTGTTCACACTTTTTAGGTATTTCTCTTCATCTCGTTTCTACTTGACTCAAATGAAATTCCCATTCCAGCTACTGCAGGGTTTGTGGCAGCTTGTTTTGCTTGTTTAGCCAAACAAATATTTACCTTGCGAGTTTTTAATTTAGGGATTTCTGTGTGGTTACATGAGTGCACAGGGACCACATCACATGCACAGACACACCCACAGACCCAAAGATGCCAAGTTCGGACTCCAGAGCCTGCTTATACGATCTGGTTGCCTGGTTCAGTGCTTACTCAGTTCACATTTCTGGATTATACTGAATCCGATTGAAACGCTTGCCCGTTCAGCTACCTACCTTCCAAGGAAATTTATCCAATTCAAAGTACCACAGTATGACAAAGTTTTTATCCTGATTCACTTGTTTGCCTGCACTTCACTCTTACAATCAGATGAAGAGTTCATCGTTACGTTGAAGTGGTGCGTCGATTTACATTTAAATGTACATATTCTCATCCCGCTTGAGACAAAAGAGGTTCGTCAGTTACGCCAAGGTGAATTCATTGCCACGTAAATAAAGTGAAACGAAATTTTAATGCCATGGAAATTTGATTACATCTACCTGAGGCACTCAACTGAACAACAGTCGGGCAGATTCCATTAGTTGAAGTTCCCTTCCCTTTATTCAGTTGGCGTAAACAAACCAGAGTAGCAACAGCAAAATCGAGAATTAATAGCATACTTTCGCCATCTGCGTATTAACTGAATAACATTGAGGCCTCTCATAAATAAGGTAAGTAATTAGTTGGTCATTGACTATGCAGACTTAAAGAGCAGCTGGGTTGGCTGGTGGAGCGTAGTTGAGGAGGCGAAATTGCTTTTAGCAGTGTGAGCTGAAGAAAACAAAATGCTACTCATCTGTTCTGACTAAAATAATATCCTAAGATATAAACCGATATAATCTGTACATGATGATAAACATAGACTGTAATTAGCAATTTCATCGATTTCGTATTTGTTTACAGAATACACTTGCAATACATTTCTGAACGCATTAAATTCCGAGAAAAAATACAGTAAAATGAGTAATCAAACGTGGAATTTGCTGGAAACCCAAAAGGCACAAAGGCGCAAAAGGAGACGAAAATAGAAAGCAAAACAATTAAAACAAAGCAAGGCCAATAAATAGAGCACAAATTTAAATAAATTTTTAAGACAAATATTTAAATGCTATTTTTTTATCTCCTAGCGTGCAAAACGATGTTCGAATAGTGTGGAAATGTCTAAAGAGATCTCTGATTTAATTTGTTGAATCTGAGGACGAAATTGTGCATCTAAACGAAACACAAGCTTGCAATATCTTTGAAAGTGCATCGAAACAAGGATATGTTGTTGAAGGAGGTGGACAGCTCTCGGATTTGGATTTATCTCCATGTTTGTCCTTTCAACAATGTACCTTGTCTTGACATATCTCAAGAATCAGCCCAACCCCTTAACTGGGTTGAAAATATTTACAACGGCGGAAGCAATTCACACAATGCAAATTTGTTGGCCAAGTTGAGTTCTTCCTGTTATTATTATCTTTTCCCTTCTCAGTGCTTCCCTTCCGCTTAGCCTGACCATTTTCCTGTTTCGTAAGTAAATCTTTCAAATATGATTTATTTCAAATACATTGCTACTTTGCCTGTTGTGCATAAACTTTTCCACCAGTGCCAAATAAATTAAACAATTATCACAAGTTTTTAATCACAATTTCGTTGGCATTTCCTCATTTTAATGTTTTCTTCTTCAGACCTTTGTCATGCTGCTTTTTATAAAAATAGCACATGGCTGTAAGCTACACAACTCTGTTAGTCGCCTGATTAATGGCAGCAATTTAAGTGCTCATTATTATTTCGTCCTGACAAGAAGTGTACATTGTAGCGAATCCGCTGCCTTGCCCTTTCGGAAATGATGTTGTCACCCAGTCAAGTATCCGCTTCGGGGGAAATGACTCGGAGTCGCATTTAGTTTCTGTGTTTTTCACCTGCTTTGCTTTTGAGTCATTTTTTCTTCCTTCCAGCATTTTGTTCATTCTTAAGTATATATTGCGATGCTCTTGGAAAGTTTCAATTAAAAACACCATGAAATTGGCTTAGTGCGCTGCGCCTTAAGGTCAGGACGTGAGTTGGAATGGCAACAAGCGGAAGTTGGCTGCAATCAGTTGTAGAGAGGAGTCGAGAGTGCAGACCGCGGACGAAGGTTTCGTAAATTCGCTGTGAAGTTGGTGGAAATTGCAAGTTTTCTTCCTTTTCTGCAGTTTGAGTCAGCAGCAAGTTGATTTAATACAAGAAAAAAATGTCGAAACCAGTTTCGATAAATATTGAAGGTGCTTATGTAAAGAAATGGGTTTCTATGCATCAAATATCTGCTTCTTTCTTCGTTTTGACATTCTTCTTAAAATTTCGAATGGTCAAGAAATAAGTTCACAAACCAAAAAATAGGATAAATCAAATTATATTTCAGAAACCTTAATCTGAATATGCCCTTATTCCAGATCTGTGTCATCTAATTAATTCTTAGCATTTGAGTTCGAAATGTTATCACAATATTTTTCCATTCTTTTGCTTAACTACACTAAACAACAAGTAAGAGTGATGTAGTCGAATGAGCCAGACTACGATATACTCTAAACCCAGTTGTTTAATATATTCTAGTTTTATTGGAAAATTTAATTTAAAATTTTTGCACTAAATGCACTGAGCAGCTCAGCAAGTGCGCTCTGCCGACAAACACGTGAATATTAATACAGACGGACGGGCGGACGGACGGATATGGCTATATCGACTCGACTGTTGACCCTGATCAAGAATATATGTACTTTATGGGGGTCGAAGATGGCTCCTTCTGCCTGTTACATAAATTTGCACAAAACCATTTTACGCTTTCTATCAATTTTGAATGGGTTCAGGATATAAAAAAGGATACGTTATGGGAAGACAGTATATACTACATTAATGGAACCATAGCTATAACACCATTTTATCACCAGTTGATCACAAGAGGTTTAAAAGTACAAAATAGGACATTGGCAAACAATTTATAATTTAAAACACAAATAACTGTAAAAAGCCTGCTAAAGTTTTATAATTTGGTAGAGCAAGAAAACTGACATTGGAATTGCGATGTCTATGCAGGCGAAACGGAAAAGTTAGCTGTAAAGGAGATGTCAAAATTAAAAACTTTTGCAGTTTGCTTCTATTTTGGTATTTGGCTTTGCAACCACACATGCAACACGAGAAGGAAACTAGCGGAACTATGAGCAGCCAGCAAGGAAACAATTCAGCACAAATAAATTTACACACACGGCCCAAGTAGCATAGTAGAGTGAGAGTGAGCTCAGCACCATATATAGTTTTAATTGTTGATTTTTGAATTTAATGTTTAGTTTTGATGCCCTTTCTCCCCTTCTCGCCCCTCTCGCAAGACCATATCATTATTCATTTCTGGTTGAGCAAAATTAATGAGCTCGACTGAGACTTGAACAGACGCAGAGGCAAGAGCGGAGATGGAGGCAGCTGCAATTGTGGTTTCTTTGAAGTGGTCTGGCGAAATTAACTTGTTTGGGAATGTCCGGCTAGTTGACTCTGCACACTCAAAGTGGAACAAATGGACCACACTATGAATACTAAATGCTTCTGATGCTAGAATAATTTGTGTGTGTGGAGTTGTGGGATATAATATGCATATGGTACGAGTTTAGTTATCCTTGCATGAAATATGACCAAATTGCAGTCAAACAGTGGGAATGGCGAAGAAGAAGGAAGGCAGCCGATGACATCGTTAGAGGAAATAGCCAGCTATCAATGGCATTAAAACAAATAGACTGAAAGTAAAATTTACTTATCCTTATTCCTTTTCATTTGTGAATGGAAAGATTGGAGAAAAAATAACAAGGAAACAAGCAAAAAGGATGAAATGTTTTAAATTGGGTCGCACTTGCTAGCAACGATTGCAAGAAAATCGATAAGTGGCAATGAAATCGGGTCAAAATAGAAGTAGTAAGAATTGGCTACTTTAACTCGTTTCGTTACAGAAAGAAGCAGAAGAAGAGTCTTACATTTATTTCAAATATGTTAGTTTAGTCTCCGATACAAATTGTTTGCCTAATCCTCTTATAAAAAAGTAATCAGAAACGATTTTTAAAGTTGCCTAGAAAAGACTAAAGTCACGTGGTTGAAGTGCCAACCATCAGCTGTGGAGTATGGTTTGAGGGGCGAATAGAAGAGTAGGCTGGGATTGCCATTTACTGAGCAAATCTGTTGTCAGTGGCGCGCACAATTAAGCGACTGAAAAACTCATCAAACCAAGCGATGAGCGACGGAAAAACGCGGAAAGTTTCTATAGACGAGCACACACGCATAGGAAGCTTACCCGAATCACAGCTGCGTATACGTAGTTTCCGCTGTCCTTTTTTGGCTGCCACCCTTGCAATTGCATTGAAGTTGGTTAAGCTGCCTTTTAGTGTGCAGCACGCTGATCATGTCTATAAGCTGGGTAGGATAGTATTCAATGCATAGTGGAGAGCATAGGCAATGAGTAAGTCAGACAGGATGTGAGTTTATGTAGAATGAAAGGATGCAATAACTGCAGCATGCATTAGTAATCCTGTAACAGCCACAAAGACAAACACAACATCAAAAACTTTTCAGTAGCAGTGAAAATTTAATTTCAAATTCATCGGCGTGTGGAAACCCAACACAATTGATTCATCGTCCCGACAAGCACTGCATGAGTATTATGAACTCATTCAAGACTCGCTTTCCCACAGTGGGTCCCCCAAAAACAAAAACTACATTTATTTGTAACCATGCTACACGATATTTTGCTATTTTGCACGCCATCTATTTTTTATGTTTGCGTGAATGCTATATTTGTGTGGGGGAGGGATAAGGGGGATGTGGAGGGAGCTGGGTCGAGTGTTTGCCTAATGCGCGAGCAGCAGCTGCTTATCGGGGCACATCATGCACACGTTATTCCTTCCATTTGCTCTTTCTATCACTCCCCTCACTGCCATCCATTATTTTCTCTCTGTTTGTTCTACAGCTCTGCTTGTTGAAGTTGCAGCAGATACAACAGCAAAAGAGGAGCAGCAGAGAAACATCTTCAGACGTTGCTTCTATTTATTTGTTTGTTTTCTTTTCTGGCGAGAAATTGAAATAGGTTTGGCACCATCGTTATTTGCAAGACAAATATATGAAAATGTTAAAGAAGAAAATATGGATTGTTTGTTGTGGTGAATGTCATTTCAATTTTTTTGCAAAATTCATTATTTTTTTTTAATAGCCTCATTTTAATACATATATATTTATTAAATATCTTTCAATAATCTGAACATTTCCCTCCCTCTCTATTCTCAGGCATGTGCCAGTTGCAAGAAAAGTTTGAACAATGAACAATTAAATTGCACGTGGACTAACGTCACAAAATATCCCCATATGCAGTTATTTTACCTTCATCTGATACTTGTTAACATTACTTTTGTAACATATTATTAAATTATGAAATTTAATTAGCGATCTCTTGAGTATATTAGCACATAGTAAATATATAAATACACATAAGTAAACCTAGTAACGTGCATAAATTGTCAATATTTGCACAAGCTTTGCGGGTCAAGGAAACAACCACAGAGACAACGAGAAACAGAGAGGCCGTGAGAGAGAAAGAGAGAGAAAGAGAGAGAGAGAGAGAGGGAGAGAGAGAGAGGGAGCGAGAGAAAGAGAGGAAAACAAAGTTGCTGTCGATTAACCTTAGCAACACGTAATACATTTTTATTGAATTGGACGTCGGGGACACAGAAAAAAGGAGCATAGAACAGAAGCAAAATCTGGAAACTATTAAGAAAGCAAACAAAACAAACAAAGTTAAACAAAAGCTCCACAAAAACTGTAACCTGCCAGCAAGCTCTTACACACACACACGCGCACACATCCACTCACTCACACACACACACACGCGCACGCAGGCAGGCAGGCCTACAGAGAGACACTTGACAGCGTGTAGAGACAATGTGTAGGGAGGAAAGAAAACACGAATAAAAACGTGAATCAACGACATAGGGAATGAGCGAGCAACAGCTAAGAATATGCAACTAAAATATACTCTATAAGTTTCAAGTTTAAATACATATCTTAACACCTTTAAAACAAAATACACTTTTGAGAGTTTCTGTCACTTACTAAAATTATTATAGGCTGGAAACTGAAATGCCCCCCACGAAAGGAATACAAATCTGGAACATTAAGTTGAAATGTTGTTGAATTACTACCCTTTCCAATTAACTGCATGTGTGGGAGTGTCAATGTAATGCCATATTTCATGTACTGCTTACAACTCAGTCTTAGTCTCCCACCCCGCATGGAGCATGTCAATTGCATCATTAATAATGCCATTTGCTGGTCTACTCCAGGCACGGTCCAGTTGCTTGGCCATACATTAGGGTACGTGCTCAAGCCAGCCTCCCGGCTGTTGAGTAATGGCTCGCACATATGCCAAGAGCCTTGCAGACAATGAACTCCAAAGTAAACCAACTGCAAGGAGCAGAAGGGTGAAGAGCTTCAACGATAGAACTTCCCGATTGAATGGTACTTTGGTTATGCTTCCCATCCCTCCTCTGAGCCTTCCAGAAAGAGAACGTGATCTGCATTGCAAATTTGCTCAGATAACTCGTTTCCCAACTCCAATTTCAGCAGCTGCTCACCTTTCGATTGACCCTCTTACCACATTGCGTATACGCAATTTTCCATTTGATACAATTTAATTGATTTCCAGACAGCCCAGACACCCACATAAACACTTCTAATGCTCGTAAGCACTTCTAAACTTAATTTAACAAATAAGCAGCTCTACACTGCCTACTAAAAGTATTATTACCCTCCCCAATGCTGACGACGCGCATTCATTTACAGGTAGCAATGCACAACAATGCGAAAAAAATAACAAGATTTATGCATCGCCTCTCAAGCGTACTCTATTCTCTCGTTAATAACAGAAAATGTACGCATTATGTTGCCAGAAACACATGTGCCTTCCTTCCTTCTTTTACAGGCGCTGTTTGAAACAAGCAAAACCCATAAATATGTTGATGTTTGTTACGGTTAAGAGCCGGTATTCCCTGGCAAAGTGTGTGTTTGTGCTAATTACATTTTAATGCCAAGGCTCTTGGCACTTTTTATTCTAGAGCTCATGGGAGATAGATTTCCAATTTCTCTCCCTGATGAGTTCTTTCCACAGATACCCTTAAATTTTTCCTTCAACAGGATAACAATTTAGACAGCTTTATTATTGATCCGATGAGAACATCAATGAACATTATGACATTTTGCTAATAATTTCGCATAAGTTCACAAGTTGTTAAGTTTGTAACGTTCCATTTTGTGTA
>JAWNML010000028.1:0-11526 GCA_035044125.1 Drosophila ochracea
AAAAAATAACATAAAGTGAGAGCATTGCAGTTGGGCTTAACCGACTGCGAAACACTCTAGTACGAATAAGTAATAGGACCTGATTACAGATGCCACAGAATAGGCTGGATGTAGCCATGAAATGCCGACTTTTGGAGGAGGTAATCTACCTTCTATTTTAGTTCGACAATGACGAAAGGTATAGGGTTTTGAGTATTTTGGAGGATATTTTCGGTATCAGCATATAAACATACTACAGGATGAAGGAAACATTACGAACAACTGAGGTCGGAACTCAAAGGGTTGATCCAAGACGAGACATAACTAAGTGATTGCTGTTTGATGCTTGCTGTTCAACGGAAAATAAGTTGACAAATGACTTTGATTTGCGTGCTTTCTAGCAGCGATAAACAACAAAGAAAATTCCCATATGGTTTATCTCACAGAGTGTTGGCACAGGTATAAAGTGAATCGCCCACGTTTTTCACATTACTCTGAGTGGTTTGTGACATGTCCAATTTACACACCAAATAAACAGCCAGCTTTAATATGCCATAATCATTTGATAAACTTAAAGAGCATCTTAAACAAGGTTTTGGGATCTTGTTTGCTGAAGTAATCTTTACTTTTTCCAGACATTTCATAAAGTTGGCCAAAGCCGCTTGCTGAACATTTATCTCACAGTGGAAAATCGGTATCCCAACCACTTGGGCTACATTTTCTTGACCGCAGAAAGTTTTACGCGTTCTAGTTAGTAACTTTGGGTTTAGTTGACGTTTTCCGTTTTGCATCGCAGCTTTATTTAATTTAATATGCTCAATTCCATTTAGCTTTATTTTAAGATCTTTAATTTTTACAATAACTCAAAAAATATGAATTCTGCGTTTGGTCGCTTTGTTAAAATTCACATAAAGCCCACGTAATATGTAAATTTAACCACTGACAACAGCATATTTTTGCTGCATCATGAAAAATTCAGCAAATTAATAAATTTCATAAAATTTCAATTTACTGCTCTTTTGTGGTTTTTAACAACAACAACAACAACAACATCAACATCAACCTGACGAGAGTTATATTTATTATGTGTCTGCAGTAAAAATGACAAAAGAACAGCAAAAACATAATATTTTCATTTCATTATCTACAACAGAGGAAAAATGGGGCGTTGCCACTACTCGGGAAAATGTGCCAACAATAACGATAATCATAATAACAACAACAATGGCGCGTGGATGGCGCTGCTTGCACTGTTGGTGGGAACCACGGGGCGTATGATTGACACTTTTACATGCGAATGTTGTTGTGGTCCCCCTTGGAGTCTTACTTAGAACGGGCAATGTACTTACATACGAGTAACTAAGTATATCGTGTGTTCGTATGCATATGCGACGAAATCCACAATTTTTGATGGTTCTACCAATCTACCAGGTCAGTGCTGCGTAAAAGCTGATGCCATCCGTCACTATATCCCCAGACAGTCCACAGCCCGTCTGGTCAGCAGATGCAAGTAGACTCTGACATTTTAAGCTGACTCTGCGCTTTGAAGCTTTGCCTCCTGGGGAGACCACAATGCCAACATCAAAATCAACAACAATAACAACAACATTGAGGGCACCATGCGATTTTACTTGCCAGCCAAATTGAACAGGAAACGCAGACTGGGAGAATAAGGAACTGGGGCAAATTGCAAGGCTGTTGTCTGTGGTATAAAGTTTTTAGCCACAACCCGAACAAAGTGCGGTGAAGCTAGGCAAAGTTTGATTAACAGAGTACAGAAACATTGTGGATGTTTGACTTGAACCTGAGCTGAGCCCAAGTCGAAAATTGATGGAAACCGTAGAATGATTGGCATATAAGCTGCGGGAGATGAAACTTGAAATGCATATTGAGTGCAGCTGCTACACTGAGTGCAACAGATTGGATTATATATTCGGCGTAGTTAAATATTACTTTTTTACCTATTCTGGAACCAAACCCAATCACAAGCGAAAAGATTGAAAGCCCAAGCAATTTGCTGATTATCTGTTAGGAGGGCAATGGTATAAAGTGTTCGATGTACATATCGCCTCGGAACATAAAATTGGCTCTTAAAATACCACATATACGCACCGCATGTTGATAGCAGTCACTGAGACTGGTACATAAATCAAAACTCATAATTTTTTTATTATGCTCCTCGTTTTATAGTCAGAAGGAAGCCGAGTGGGTGCTGGGTACTCTGGGAAATAAGTCCGAAGACAATATTTACATATAGGGATGGGGAAATTCGCATACTTGAAATGCTTTTAACAGCGCATTTATTTAACTTTGTTTAATATTGAGATTAGGCTGAGTATCCTCCGGGTCTGCGTGGTGTATTTTGAATTATTAATGTAAGCGAGAATGATTGTTGCTCCAAATAAACGCCGAATTGGGTGGAAACAAACAACTGATAAAGATTATTTAAGTTGGGGATTTGCTGTTCCCAAAAATTGAGCAGAGCGAATTCTCTCACCCAGCCAATTAACAGACAACAGCAGCCAAGTGACCAATTTAATAAATTGATAGCCCAGTTCGCCTGGTGATCTGATGGCCGGATGCCCCAAGCTGAGCTGCATCAACATATATTGCCCAGGACAACCCTTGTTGATTTACAACACTTATTGGGATGAGACAGGGGAGCAAAGGGAGCAGTCCTGCGGCTTTTGTTGCTTGTTGTGGGTTATTGGTTGGTGGTTTTCGATTTCCCTGCCGCCCGTTGGCATCTCTTTGCTGCTAGTGTAAATTGAATGCAATTCCTGCAATTTATTGAATACGCATTGAAACATACTTTAAGAGAGAGAAAGCCAGCAGGCTGCGGCTGGAAAATTGCATCTTTGTCATATAATTGGGACAAGGATGTTCACTGGTTGCAGCAGAACATGTTTGTAATTTGTAATAATTAGTTGGAGTTGCACTCTCTCAAAGTGAGCACAAGTTCTGCTTGGATTCTGTTGATGACAGACTAAAATCTTTACACGGAGCAGACTTAAGTCACTGTCATTTGCTTCACTTGGATTGTTGTCGCATATTTGACTTAACAAACACACACACATTCACACAAACACACACTTACACACATAAGCACCAACATTATGAGTAATTCACTCGCTTTATTCTGTTTGCTGAGTAATGTTTATCGTAGCAGGATAAACACTCCCCTAATTTCAAGAGTCCCATTATAATTTACCAAATAATATTTACCAAGAAATTCGCTTTGCGCGTCAAATGCATTATCCAAGTAGCCCAATATGCCCGTTTCCCAGCCGTGCCTCCAAAAAAAGATCAAAAGAATATCTAATACGATACTAATGCTGTGGGCCCTCTCTTTCTCTGCTCATAAGCTCTCAAAATATTAAAATGTAAAAACTGATTGTCGCGTTGCTTATGGCGGACAAACTGTGTTAAGGAAACGGACAAAAGACAGTTGAATATTTTTGTAGGCAATTTTAAATTTTTGAGTATCTAAGAATATTAGTATTTTTTTTTTTAATATTCTAGAATCAAATGTATTGGAACCTGCAGAGTGCTGTTGTCACCTTGTAGGAATTTCTCTTCATCTCGTTTCTACTTGACTCAAATTATATTTCCATTCCAGCTCTTGTAGAGTTTGTGGCAGCTTCTTTTGCTTGTTTAGCCAAACAAATATTTACCTTGCGATTTTTTAATTAGGAATTTTCTGTGTGGTTACACGAGTGCACAGGGACACATCACACGCACACGCACAGGCACACCCTCAAATGCTCCCTATATAGGAAAAAGTAAACTAAATAAAAAGAAACCAAGTTTATACTTCAGAGCCTGCTTATACGATTCCGGTGCGAGGTTCAGTGTTTACTCTTGGCTTTATATTAATTTACACATACAGACGCAGAAATCTGTGACCCCAGTGAATCCTTTTATCGTCAAGGAAGGTCTGTTGATATTTTTGGATTAAAGAGAATCCGATTTAACCGCTTGCTTGTTCATCTGTTTGTTCTCCTGATTCACTTGTTCGTCTGCACTTTACTCTTATAATCGGATAAGAGTTTACGGTTATGTTGATGCAGTCGCTCGATTTGCATTCAAATGTACAAATTCTGATTCTGACTCTCCCAGTCGCCCATCAGCTTCGCCAAGGTGATGTCATTGCTATATAATTAGTGAAAAAAATTCGAATGCCACAAAATTCGATTTCATCTACCTGAGGCACTCAACTGATCAAAGTCGGACAGCTGGCGTCCGCTTCCTCTGCTTCCTGCACCCACCTTCTGCCAAGTGCTGTAAACAATCCAAAATAGCAACAATATAATTGAGAATTAATGGAACATTTTCGACATCTGCTTTTCGGCTGAACTGAAGAACTTTGCCACCTCTCATAAATAAGGTAAGTAATTATTTGGCCAATGGCAATGGAAACTTTGCAAGCAGCTGGGTTACGCGGTCTTGGGGCTTAGTTGAGGAGACAGAATCACTTTTTCACTTAAACAGTTTTACGAATTGCTTTAATATGTTTTACAAATTGCGTAAAATATATTTTCTTAATTTATTATATACCTAATGTATGTGGGTAGATGATAATTGACTATTCCATTCACTACATCTTTGTTTACAAGACATCACACCCACAAATCTACATCTGCGAAATATTTAATAAACAAACATTAAGTATACAAAAATAAAATTCGCTGAAAAGTTTAAAAGGCACACAGGCGCATGGAAGGGAAAACCAAAAGTAAAGAGATACGCTAAATAAAACAAAAAAATGCAAGGCAGTTGAAACAAAACCAGCCCAATAAAAAGAGCATAAATTTAAAAATTAATCAACAACTTCTTTTGAATGGTATGATTTATGTCATGGCTGTAAAACTTGTTGTTGAAATGACACTGGCAGAAGTGATTGCTGCTTTCATTTGGTGCATCTGTGGCACAAATAAAATGCTTGATATGAGTTTCAGAATATTTTTAAAGTTGCACAGAAAATACAGGGTTGGAGTGCTTTTGGATTTGGATTTATGTGTGTTTTTGCTTTCTGTCCATGTGCCTTGCCTTTGTGTAGTTCAAGCGAAACATTCAAGACAGCAACGGAAGCAATTCTCACAATGCAAATTTGTAAGTCAAGTTGAGTACTTCCTGTTGTTTATATCCCTTCCCTTATTTTCCCATCCCTTCCCTTTACAGACAAAATATGAGCAGACGCTTAGTCATTTCTCATCTGCCCCTTACTCGCATTGCATATAAGAAAAGTCTATTAAATGTTATTTATATCAAGGTATTCTTCTGCCTTGGCTGTTGTGGCATAATGTTTTCCACCAAACAACACACAAATCATAGCAAGCTTTGGCAAAAAGAGAAACAAATTCCTATAATCCAAGTCACTTTGGCTTTTCCATGTTAAATGTTTTTCTTTGCAGAACTTTGGGTTGTCGCTTAAGCTGTTTTACATAATGCTTCAGAATTCTGCCACTTGTGTGAAATGGCATTCCTCCAACTTAGCCCAAATCTACTTTGAGGTCTCCATTTGTCCAGCCAATTTTTCATTTTTAATGAGCTCCTTACGCACTGTTTGGTCGAGATCTCTTCTGATATGCTTACCTGACAGGCTGTCAGTCGATTATTCGCCTGTCTATGCGCTGCACAGGAGTTCATAGTCAATTTTGAACAGTTTATCAAAAAAGGCACATTGCCTGTAGCTGGGCAACTCTGTTAGACGCTTTATTAATGACAGCTATTTAAGTGCGCATTATTCTTTCTTTTTGCCATGCTGCCACGCCCTCCGGAAATAACGTTGTCAGCAAGTCAATAGCCTTGTATCCGCTACGGGGAAAATGACTTGAACTCGGACACAGATTTCTGTTTAGTTTCACCTGCTTCGCTTTGTGTTGCTCTGGTTTTGTTTATTCCCTTTTCTTTACATTTCCCATTGCTTTCAATCTCAACTTTATATTGCGGTGCTCTCGGCAAGTTTCAATTATAAACACTCTGAAATTGGCTTAGTGCGCTGCGCCTTATGGTCAGGACGTGCATCGGATTGCCAACAAGCGGAAGTTGGCTGCAATCAGTTGTAGAGAGAGGGTGGAGAGTGGGGGCCGCAGAAGAGGGTTTCCTAACTCAGCAATCAAGTTGAAATCCTTGTGTGGGGCATGTGAAGTGTCGCATGAACAAGTGTCGCAATCAGCTAAGCTTTTGTTTTTTAAGATATTTATGTTCAAAAATTAATTTCTCTGCATCCAATTTATGAAAATGCCCTCTATGTATAAGTATCTTGTCATTTATTTTGTAGTCGTAAGGCGAAGTAAAAGAAAAACTTATAATAAAAATAATTACTTTTGGGTAAGTCTTCTTTGAACAGCCCTAAATAGAAGCAACCACAGAACTAAAATAGTTACTTTATGGCTAATTAAGCTGGTCTAACTACGATGGCAGTTAAACCAACACATGGCATAAAAGTTTATTGAAAAATAACTTGGTTGGTTTATGGGCCCATTAAAAGAGTTTGGTGGTGGCTGTCTTTGAAAGCCAAGGCGAAGTCAGGGCAAGCGACATGTGACGGAAAAGACGAAACAAAAGAAAAAAACAACAAGAAGAAAAACATGTAGAGACCTGTATAAGGGCACAGAAGCCTAATAAAGACGGGACAACACACTCATATCCCTAGTTGACCGTAAAAAGTTTAAATGCGCTGAAGTGGCAACTGAAAAACAAAGCCAACAACACAACAACAAGAGAAATAAAAACAAAAATTCAGCATGGGGCATAAGCAAACAATGCAAAAAATGAAACAAATTGTAAAAAAGCTGCAAAAGTTTTGTAATTGGGCAGAACGAGAAAACTGGCATCGGGAACAGAATGTCCATACAGGCGAAACGGGACAGAAGGCGGCAGAGAACATGTCAAAATAAAAAACTTTTGCAATGTGCTTTTATTTTGGTACTTGGGTTTGCAATCCCACATGCAACACCAAAACCAGAAGGAAACTAGCTGACCTATGAGCAGCCAGAATGGTCAACAATTCAGCACAGAAACCGACATGCACCAAACAAAAATGGTTCAAACAAGTCTTTAAGTACTTGCAACCTTGTTTAATTTTAAACCTATAATTTTGGCTTCATCACACACGAATTTTATGTTTTGTTTTGTTTCTCTTTTCCCTCTCGCAAAACAACTCTGACCATATCATTATTCAATTCTGGTTGAGCAAAATTAATGAGCTCGACTAAGGCTGGGTTCGGTCCCAGGCAAAGGCAAATGCAGGAGCTGCTGCTTCTGGGGTTTCTTTGAAGTGGTTTGCCGAAATGAATTTAGTAGAAAATGTCTGGTTAGTTGACTCTGCAAAGTCCAAGTGGAATAAATGGACCACACTACAAATTCTAAATGCTGGATTTGGAATAATGTGTGCATAGTTGTGGAACGTAATGATGAAATGAATATGCTTATGGTACGAGATTAGTTGTCCTTGCATAAATAGTGTGAAAGGCGAAGGAAAAGTAGGCAGATGACATTATTAGAAGGCCTAGCAAGCGGTCAATGGCAGTGAAACAAGTAGAGGGAGAAGTTCATTTGCTTATCCTTATTACTTTTAAATCGTAAACGGAAAATCCAGAAGATTAATATCGGCTCACAATGAAGTAGATATAATATAACTGTTTTAATTCGTTTCATGACAGGAAAATAGGGCGGAAGAGTTTAATGTAATAATGAGCTTAATGTTTTACGTTTATTCTAAATATGTTTGTTTAATTATACAATAATCTGTTTAATTCTCGCATGAAAAAGAAGTCAGAAACGGTTTTCATAGACTTTTAAAGCCAACACTCATCAGACTCCGAGTGCCAGTGACATGAAATGTTAGCTAGCTTGAATGCAATTTCCACGGTAAACTGGAAAAACAAAGACTCAAATGGCCTACAAAAGAGTAAAGGCATGTAGCTAAAGTGCCAACGGGAGAGTGGAGAAGAGTGGGTTGTGATTGCCATTTACTGACTTAGTCGCTGGTTCTTTGTTGTCACTGGCACGCACAATTAAGCGACTGAAAAACTCATCAAACCAAGCGACGAGAGACCGAGAGACGGGGAAATGCGGAAAATGAATCGCAGCTCCGTATACGTAATTTCCGCTGCCCTTTTTTGGCTGTCAACCTTTTTACCGCATTGATGTTGCTTGTGCTGCCTGTTAGTGAGCAAAACGATGATGAATAGTGCATTGCATTTATGTAACTAATAGGCACTGAGTAAGTCGGACAGGATGAGAGCGAACGTACGGATGAAAGGAAGCAATAACTGCAGCATGCATTAGTAATCCTGCAACAGCCACAAAGACAAACACAATATAAAAAACTGTGAAAATTTAATTTCATATTCATCTGCGTGTGGAAACCCAACACAATTGATGAAGTGCATCACATGATGAAGTGCATTCGTCGTCCCGACAAGCACTGCATGAGTATTATGAACTCATTCAAGTGGGTCCCCCAAAAACAAAAATTACATTTATTTGCTATTTTGCACGCCATCTATTTTTTATGTTTGCGTGAATGCTATATTTGTGTAGGGGAGGGATAAGGGGGATGTGGAGAGAGCTGGGTCGAGTGTTTGCCTAATGCGCGAGCAGCAGCTGCTTATCAGGTCACATCATGCACACGTTATTCCTTCCATTTGCTTTTTCTGCCACTCCCCTCGCATATCCAACTGCCATCCATTTGTTTGGCCCCAAGTTTTTCCCTCTGTTTGTTCTACAGCTCTGCTTGTTGATGTTGCAGCAGATACAACAGCAAAAGAGGGGCAGCAGAGAAACATCTTCCGACGTTGCTTCTATTTATTTGTTTGTTTTCTTTTCTGACGAGAAGCTAACATTTCTTGTTGGCGGAAAAACTAAATAGCTTTGACACCATTGGAATTTACAAGAATCATATAAACGAAAATTTCTGGTGAAAACGTTGCATTATGAATCGTTTAGAAGTGTTAAATGTCATTACAGTTTTTAAAAATGGCATTCTTTTATTTTTATTAAATTAATTACATTTATATTTATGAGTTATCTTTCAATAATCTGGGCGCTTGCTTCCTCTGCTTGAAGATATTCATCAACTGCCAAAGCTTTCGCTTTTCTCTGATGTCTGTTTGACCTCTTCTTCTTATGTCCTCTGGCAACCCAATGAACCAGTAAAAGCAAATGCCAAAGTGTAAATGAATTCTGATTTTTGCCTGTTGCATAAAATGCACAAAAGGTCAAATGCCGCCAGGCTGATTCTTTCGTGGGTGTTCGAATAGCATGAACCTTAAAGAACAATTTAAATTGCTTAACAAAATGTGCCTGAAAGCAATTATATTGCCTTCGTTTTATACTTGCTAAGATTATTTTTCCGACGTTATGAAATTATTAAATTTAATTAGCGATCTCTTGTGTAGTATATGACATACTTGTATCCCTCACATAAGCAAAACTATTTACATAGGATATATGCCAAAATTGCCAATAGCAAACATTTGCACAAACTTTGTGGGTCAAGCAAACAAACACAGACGCTACAAGAGAGGCAGAAAGAGAGGGGAAAACAAAGTTGCTGTCGATTAACCTTAGCAACACGTACTAAATTTATATTGAATTTAAGTCGGGGAAAGCACAAAGAAACGGAGAACAAAATCCAAATCTGCTAACTATTAACAAAGCAAACAAAACAAACAAAGTCACACAAAAGCTCCACACAAACTGTAACCTGCCAATAGGCGCTTACACACACCTACACATACACTCATACACACGCACGCCTACAGAGACACACTTGGCTGCAAGTAGAGACAATGAATAGAGACGAATGGAATCCTGAATAAAAATAGGGAATCAGTGAGCAACAGCTTCAAATATGCAACTAAGGGGCACCCAATAAGTTTCATGAGAGCAAGTTGGCAACACAGTGAAGCAGAATAGAAAAACGGCGACCAAAAGAAAGTAGAGCAGAGTGGCAAGTTACAGGTCGGCCTTTGCGGATAACTGATGCGTTAGCTGTCTACAAATTCTAATTTCATATAAAACTTAAATAAACCAGTATTAAAGTTAATAAAATATCACAATAATATAATGATACCCATGCGGGTATGAAATGATTCATAATACATCTGAGATGTTCAGTCATTTATTAAAATTATTATAGGCTACAAACTGAAATTCCCCTCGAAAGGAGTCCAAATCTGAAATATTAGGTTGAAATATTGTTGAATTACTACCCATTCCAATTAATTCCATATGTGGGCGTCTCAATGTAATGCCATATTTCATGTTCTGCTTCCAACTCAGTCTTCGTCTCCGACCCCGCATGGAGCATGTCAATTGCATCATTAATAATGCCATTTGCTGGTCTACTCCAGACACGGTCCAGTTGCCTAGCCATACATTAGGCCTGCCTCCCGGCAGTTGAGTAATGGCTCGCACATATGCCAAGAGCCGTACAGATAATGAACTCCAAAGTAAATCAACTGCAAGCAGCAGGAGGGTGAAGACCTTCAACGGTAGAGCTCCCTGATTGAGCATTCCAGAGAGAGAACGTGATCTGCATTGCAAATTTGCTCAGATAACTCGTTTCCCAACTCCAATTTCAGCAGCTGCTCACCATTCGATTGACCCTCTTACCACATTGCGTATACGCAATTTTCAATTTGATACACTTTAATTGATTTCCGGACACCCTTGCCACGTAAACACTTCTAATGCTCGTAAGCACTTCTAAACTTAATTTAACAAATAAGCAACTCTACACTGCCTACTAAAAGTATTGTTACCCTCCCCAATGCTGACGACACGCATAAATTTTCAGGTAGCAATGCACAGCAATGCGAAAAAAATAACAAGATTTATGCATCGCCTCTCAAGCGTACTCTATTCTCTCGTTAATAACAGAAAATTTACGCATTATGTTGCCAGAAACACATGTGGCTTCCTTCCTTCATTCACAGGCCCTGTTTGGAACAGGCAAAAGCCATAAATATGTTGATGTTTGTTACGGTTAAGAGCCGGTATTCCCTGGCAAAGCGTGTGTATGTGTGCTAATTACATTTTAATACCGAGGCTTTTGGCACTTTTTATGTCAGACCTCAAGGGAGATAGGTTTCTCATTTTTCCCCCTGGTGTTCTGTTTCCACAGGTGCCTCTAAAGGGGCCCCTTCCTGTCTTTAACAGGATACTGAGTTGTTTAGACAGCTTTATTAGTGTCATAAGTACGTATAACATACAAGCATATTCAGAGAATTTACACTAACTAAATGCATAATTAGGTAGGTAATAATGAATTAAAAATGTATTTCAAAGTTGATTGTAGCTGTGCTAAATTGATATATCTATACTGAAAGTTACGAATAAGTTCTCAAGTTGTTATATTTGCGACGCTCCGATTTGGAGGGGACGAAATACTGTGTAAGGAGTCTCCTATTTAAGAATGGATTTAAATCAGTTGAGTGCACGACTTGCTAATGTAATGCCAGAGGCAATAAAAAGAACAGCAACGATCAGAGCAGCAGGCCGTAAAATTTGAAAACTTCGTCTTGGCAAACAAAT
>JAWNML010000031.1:0-12724 GCA_035044125.1 Drosophila ochracea
AATGGAAGAGCATACCTCGAAAGAGTAACCAACTCACTCTATCTCCCTTTGAGTGGAGTTCGGAGCAGTGCAACAACAGCTGATGACGAAACGAGTGCAGCTGATCCAAATCACTCAAAAGAGGATTTTAAAGAGCGAGTCAGAGGGAGAGCGCTTGCGCTCATGCACTCATTTGATACTCTCAATACATGGTCAATTCACGGCCAAGGGGAAAAGTCACTCACACGTTAACGACAGCAACGGTCGCGACAGCGACGCTTGCAGCGCTGCCGCCCAACGGAAAATTCACTATAAAAGCGGGTGCGTGCCTCGCCGGCCGGATAGTAGCTTTGGAGAACTGCTCCATCACAGAAGTTGCTGGCCAAGCTCCTCTCAACCATCTTCATATCCCGTTGTGTGTGTGACAGCAGTTTGTTGTTGTTGTTGTTGCCGCTGCTCTCCATTTTATTGTTGTTGTAGTAGTTGTGCCAAGCTTGTATTCTCCAGCTGGCAGCAAACTAAACACACTCTTCACCCACACTCGCAAATAGAGAGAGATAGAGAGAGACACAGCTGCATGCACAGCTGTGAGCCGAGCCGAGTCGACTTGAGTTGAGAGCAATAGCAGCAGCAGCAGCAGAGAGCGAGGAAGCCATCGTCGTTCATCGCTGTATATTTTAGTGTCCAGTCAAGCAGCGGCCGTCGCACGCAACTCATCGCTATTCGATGTACGCACGGGGACGGAACATCGCAAGCAGCAGCAGCAGCAGCAAGCAGCCATTCACACACACAAAACACATGTAGAACTTCAAACCAACAAGCAAAAAAAAAAACAGAAAGAAAAATTACAACAATTTTCAGTGCTGTGCGTTCAAATTTCAAAAATAAAAGAAGAGAGAGAGACGGATAGATAGTTAAAGTAAATCGAGTTGGTCGCTAAGATAGACAGACGAACGGACGGGCGTCAGATTCGGCTTTTTTTTTGGTTTCTTTTCTTTTGTTTTTTAGAATGTATTAAAATATAAATATTTAAAACTAGAATAACAAATTTAGTTGTTGATACTTTTTGCAATTATCTGTTAAACGAGCGAAAGAGAGAGTGAGTGAGAGAGCAGCTACAAAATAGAACAGAGAGAGAGAGAGAGAGAGAAATTGTGTGCCGTAAAAACAACGTGAAATAATTCTTCAATTGAAAAGAAAACAAATCAGATTTAAATAAACAAAATAAAAAACAACAAACACAAAAATCAAATCAAATTCTTGTGATTAAAGTGCATTTCTAATACAATATATATATATATATAAATATATACACCATAAATGTATATATATATAGATATATATATATATATAGACACACACACACACCCACACACATTTATTCAATTCTACAACTATCCACAAATCACAATAAAAATAAATCAACAAAAACGCGTCGGCAAAAATAGTAGTAGTAGAAGAATAGTCGCAGTCAAGAAAGTTTCCAATTAGCGCGAACAACGGCAACGCAGTGAAATAAATTCCAATTTGAAATGAAGATGGAAGTGCTCTCAGTTCAAAATCACATTCAGGGACAATTCGGTGTCATTGGTACAACTAAAGTTAAAGGTGAGTACTACACACACCCAACGAAAAATATTATTACCTCTCCAATTCAATTGAAAACATAATCAAAGTTGTAGTAAAAAAGAAAATCAATGAAAAACTCGTTTTTCTACTCTTTTTATTTTATATTTATCTGTACGTTTATGTGTTGGGAATGAGTGAAAAATATATGTTTTATATAAAATGTTTATTTATTGAACCCTATTTAACTGAAACATAATCAAAGTTGTCGACCAGAAGATCAGCAAAAAAAATATTCTACTCGTTTTTCTTCTGCTGACATAATTTGATTTTGTTTAATGAGTGGAAAATATATTTTAAAAAATATATACATGTATATCTATTTCCATCTTGAATTTTGTATTTTTTATTCCATTTACTCGCTTTGCTTTCTTCAATAAAAACCAAAAATATTGTATTATTAGCATTGCACAATAATAAAAATCGTGATGACTATATGTCCATTTTATTTCTTTTATCGTAAATTACATTGTTAAAAAAAAAAAAAATTCTAAAATTTTATATATTTATTTAAAATATGTAACAGAAAATTCGTATTAAAACTTCAAACTTAAAACTTCTCTTTTTAAGAAAATTACCCCCCCCCCCCCCCCCCCCAAAAAAAAAAAAAGTGACTTTACCCATTGATATAGTAATTGAATTTTTGATTTCGTTGAAACCCATTTCGAAACAGTTGCACTACACATTTTTAATGTGCTTCGAACATATTTTATGATTTTTTTTCATTTCTTTGCTTCCAAGTTTAATAGCCCATTATTTGATTCAATTAATTTGATAGCACATGAAAACATTTTATTTCATGTTTTCAACAAATCTCTGGGACATTAAAAATGTACAAATTTCCATAACGCACGAAGATGTTGTTGGCGTCTTTATTCTTTTTTTTTAATTTCTTTTTGTAAAGCAATATGTTGTTTTTTTATCTGAGGGTTAGCATTTGACTTCCTAGCATAAATAAGAGAATTAGCTTTGAATTCAATGAAATCAAAGGCATATCTTCTGAATTATCTACGCATTAAATAAGAAGCACAATTTCCATAAAGAAAAATTCATGATTTTTTCACATGTTTTCACATGTCCTTTTTAAATTTGTGCCTTGTGCATTTTTTGTGCACTTTTCTTTTCTATCTTTTTTGTCCTGTGTAAGCATATCCTGTTCCTTATGTCTGACGTGCGGATTATGCAACATCCTGTTTTAATCCCTGTCACTTTAAACTTGTCGTCGTGCAAATTAGACACGAACATGATCCCAGCTGGGTAACTGTGGACTTGCATGTATTTGTGTACATACATATACATATACATACACATATACATATCCATGCGTATGTAAACCAGCCAATTCAAAATCACCCAAAGGCAATAGCAAGCTGGCAACAACAAGAGAGCAGAGCAAAAAGAGAGGCAGTGTTGACATTTAAAGAAAAATAAAATAGCTAGAAACAGTTTAGAAAAATTTCAATTTAAATTTGCGAATAAAAATGGAATTTTGATAACTATTAATGCAGACATCAATATTACATATTTAATACGTACATTTCCAAAACTCTGGAACAAGCTATTAAATAGCTAAAAAGTCCAACACTGGTGGGTGGGCAGCTCGATGTTGACGACGACATGCAACAACATGTCGTCACACAAACACACACATACTTAGAAAGAGACACAACATACATGCATGCCTGCCTGCCTGCCAGAAACATTCTCATATGCACACCTTCTACTGACTGGCAGACCCGAAAGCTCCATGGCAAACGAAGCAGCAGCAGCAAAAGCAACAGCAGCTCAGGCCATCTCCTTCGCACTCTTTGGTCGGCCGGCTGTATTGTATACGTGTATGTGTGTGTTGTGTATTTGCAGTCAATTTAATTTCATGACTGACTGAGCGCATGCAATTTTATTATCGAAGGACAGCTATGAGTTGGTGGTAGTCATGCTTATTCATATGCTATACAATCTGTGAAATCTAGCACCCAAATAAAGTTGTTTAATAAATATTTATTTTTGTTGAATTGAAACATAAACAGCATGATTTTCGGCTACATTAGCGCTAAATTAGTTAAAATCATCGTTGCAGGTCATCTATAATCATTCATTAGTAAATTCATTATTTGTTTTAAAATTTGAAATCACCCTAATCTGTTCATATGTTATTTACATACTATATACATACATAGATATGTATGTGCATGCATGTGTGTAACATTTAACAGAGCCTTAAACCATCTATGCACCTATTTAACGAAAATTTCAACTCAAGGTCACACAATCTTAACAAGCACAAACTATAAACACCCACCCCAATCCAACCCACCATCACATTCTTTTTGTTTTGCATATGGCAAGAGATTTCGATGTTTAGTGCTGTTACTGTTGCTGTTGCTGCTCAGACAACGGCAGGCGCTGCTATAAGAAACACAAAGCGAGCTTTAACATTCGCCTCAGGTAGCTGCATAACATGCGTATGTGTGCACACACACACATGCATAAATTTGTAGCGATGCTGTTGCTAGGCTCTGTTAGCGTTATTGTTTTTCTTGTGCTGTTGTGGTTATTGCCGATTTTGAATGCATGTATGACAAGCAGCCGCAAATGTCGCTTGATGTGCTCGAAGTCATGGAGAAGTAGGGGGAAGATTAATACAATGTGAATGCGTGTGTGTGCTTCTCTGGGCTTGTCTGTTTCCTTTTGGCTTTCGCTTTTGACTTTGCAGTATAAAGTTTACACAAACACTTATCATGGCGTACTTGACAAACACACATGCATGCATACATTCATACAACGTAACATGCACACAGTGACAGACGCAGCGAAACACATAAAGAGAGCCGCAAACATGTGCCGTTAATTTCTTAATTACGCGGGTGCGCCTAACCAGAGATAGACATTGAGAGAAAGAAAAATAGAGAAATATCTCATTCAGTCCCTGAATCAGCATTGTATATATGTATGTATGGGAGACATCACAAAGAGCTTTAGAGCTAATTAGATGAAATCGTCGTCGAGTCAAGCAGTGGTTCATTTTACATAAATTCATATACATACATATGTATGTATATTATGAGGAATGGGACAACAGTTAACTTTTTCATTTAGTTACATATATGTATACACACAGGATCCTAAAATAAACACACTCCAAAACAAAATACATGAATGTTTTATGTAAGCACTGGTAGAAAATTCAATTTAATGGGAATGCAAAGAAATATGTATAAATTTGAAGTAAACAAAAAATCAAATAAAAAAGTTGTGATATTTTTGTCATTGTGTGTGTGTTAAAGCGAACAATATTACATTTAATATTTCTCATGTCTTTGATTGGAAGTTTCCTTTAGTATGGTTCTACTGTGCGGCTGCTGTGCTCAGCTTAGCGTTTTGTATTTGTATACTTGAGTATTAAAATAACAACTGCACAAGCAAAAAAAAAAATTAAAAACTGTGTTTAGCAGCCAAAGGCAAAAGAGCTTTGATAAGGGGGAAGGGGAAATGGAGAACAGCAGCAACTGCTGGCACAGTCAAAAGAAACTGCTGACTAACGAACGAAACGAGCAAAACGGAGATGGGGACGACGGACGATGGACGAGACGGACGAAACGCAATCGTCAGCTGGAAACGATGAGGCCGTATGTACGAGAGATATAAAGAGATAGGTAGGGAGAGGGGCGAAGAGAGCGCAACGCATTACCTAATGGCTGGCTGGTTGTGGATGAGGAGAAGTGTGGGGTAGGTAGGGGTAGATGCGGCTTAAGTGAACGGCTGATTTTCCAGCTGTTGTTGCCAGGTGATTTCAGCTCACCACGCGCCATGGAAGCATTGAGTGTGTTTGCCGAGTCTGCGCACCGCCAATGAGTGCAATTTCGAGCTTGCGCAAGACAAAGCGAGAGAGAGAGTGACAGAAAGAGAGAGTGTGTTTGTGTTATGTGAATGATTGCAAGGCTTTTTGCCGGTGGCGCAACGTAGACATCAGCTGTTTTTTTTCGGTTTCTTTTAGTCTGGTTTCAATTTCAGTGTTTTTTTTCTGCTTTTTCTTGTGTGTGAATTTTGCCGGTCGATGTGGTGACTAAAAAAAAGCCTCTCCCTTTGCTCTCCTTTCACGTAATCTCTTCGCAGACTGGACGAGTCCGCTAACGGCACCAGCAGCAACGGTGGGCGTCGCAGCAACTGCGAACGACGCAAACGTGGATATCGTTGATGTTGACGTAGTCGATGGGCATCCGGCATCGGTGCTGCACATGCGTCAGCATCAATCGCTCAACACGCGACCACGTCTCTCCTCCAACTCTTCAACATCATCATCCGCTGCAGCAGCAGCAGCTGCCGCCGCAGCATCGGCGTCCATTAAGCCAATGGCGGCCAATTTTGATATCGCTTACATGCCCAGCATGATGCCAGCGTCGCCGCTGCAGTCGACATCGGCGTCACGCATCGGCGCCATTGACAATCTGGACGATGTGAGCGCCAGCGTTGTGCAGGAGCTTTCGCAGCAGCTGCAGGCAAAGCTGCGCGATGCAAAGAGCGAGCATCTCGCCTGCACCGAGGTGACGCTGCCCAACGATCTCATGCAGCGCATTGCCGCCGAAATAATTCGCATGTCGGAGCGAGAGCCGTGCGGCGAGCGTGCCTGCACCATATTCATTGAGTTCGAGAGCGAGCCGAACAACGTCAGGTGAGTGCGGCAGATATAGAGACAGCGACAGCCATAGAGAACTTTGAGATCAGCTTTTGAGCTTTTGAGCTAATTCGCTTTGCAGTTGCTACTCCAATTACACCAGCAGTGAAAAGATTCCCAATACGAATTCCATGCAGAATGTATGCTTTTTTAAGATCAGCAGTTGCATTCTAAAATATCAAAAAATGTTTAATAGAGATATACCAAAATGTTGTTGTATATATTAAAAATATTGCATTCAAAATATATATACATTTTGATGACTTATTCGAAGATATTTAACAATTTTAAATATAAACATAAAAATATATTTTATTTTTCACAACACAAATTGCAAAGCCGATAAAACAGCACTCCGTCCAAACTAACTAAAAAAAAAACCAAGACAGACATCAAAACATATAAGAAATATGTAATAAGACATTGGCGCACAGCTTTTGTTGCAGAAAGCCTTCGCGAAGATAATTTTGAGCTTGACTTAGAATCTTCGGCATACAAGAGCATTAAAGCTCAGAGTTATAACTGGACTATTTTATAATTATTGTTTATTCGTTTGCAGGCGCATTGCCTCGTTCAAAGTGGACCCGGACACTGTTTCCATTTTCGAGCTTTATCTGACGCTCAAACAGGACAAGAGCGGCTGGACATCCCGACTGCCGCAGTTTATCAAGTGAGTTGAATTCATTTATATCAATTAAAACTTTAAATATATAATTATAATAATTGACTTATCTCTTTGCATAGAAATCTAACGCGCAGCAATACGATTGTGATCAGTCCCGATTTTACTTTGACCAAGAACAAGCTCTACTCCTCCGAGTAGATACAACAACACAATGAGGCAAGCATATACATATATATATATATTGATTTATATATATGGAGGTCGTTGATGTGGATGTGGCGCTGTTCTCAACTCATTACACACAATCCCTCCGAATAAGTAAATGACGAATAACAACAACAACAACAACGACAACAAATAATAATAAGATGAAAATGTAGCAGGCGAAAAAGAACAGCGAATATCAGCAGCTTTCACTATGTAAGCGCCGCACCCCCTCCCTCCATCTCTCCCCCCCCCACGTCTTCGTCTTTCACTAAAAAATCATTTTAAAAAAATTAAAAACAAGAAATGAACCCATAGAGGCAAACAAACTTTGGACCAGAACTCAACTAATCCAACAAAAATCAACAAATCAACTCAACAACAACAAATATAAACCAACAACAATGATGTATTTTGAGACCTTAAAACCTTAAGCATTACTAAAAACACAAAACAAAACAAAAAAACACAAATCAACTGCAGTTGCAGGCAACTTAAAACTCTTATTGGACTGACTTTTTGGCTTATAAAAAAAGGAACTTTTTGAAAAACAAAAAAAAAAACAAGTAAAAACACAAATATTAAAAATATTGTAAACAAAAGGGAAAAAATGCAACAAAATTTCACTCAGTGAACGGTTGCCGGTTATCCGTTTGTTTTTATTCCTTTTTTTCTTTTTTGTTAAACCAAAACAAAAGCAAAAAAAAAAAAAGACTCCAAAAGTAAGAGAAAATAAAAGAAAAGAGTATTAATCGAATAAGCTATGTATGACAAGATAGTGAGCGAGTTATGTATCAGATAAAAAGAGCAAATACAAATTCTATATAATGTGCTAGTTGATCATATGTATAAAATATGTGCAAGAAATCTATGATATATGTGCATATATATGTATATGTATGTACTTATGGATATGTATATATATTTATTTATATATGATAAACAAACAATAAGGCAAAAGTGTTGAGCAGAAACTGAAGAGAAGCAGATGCAAACAAAAAATAAAAATAAAAGTAAAAAACAAAGTTGATGTGATATTATATATAATAATTATGAATATTGAAACACAAAACAAACAAACAAACAAACACACACATACACACTCATATATATATATATATATATACTTAAAAGCAGATGAAGAAATTTTGAATACTTTGTACACGTAAATATATCTGATTTGTATTATCTTAAAAACGATATCTCGAAAATACGATTTTCACGCAACACAATAATTAATGAACAAAGAAATGTTTTCAACAAATTAACCACAAACAATTCAAATCAATTTATTCTGTTTTTTTTTTTTGCTTACAATTTTTTTCTTGTGCAGAGTTCCAAACTCTGTCTGTCTATATATATTTATAATATTTAATGTGTTTCTAGATTAAGATTTTAATATTAAAAACCAAACAAAAGCAGAGAATTCAATGTGTGTAGCTGTGTGTTTAACTTTAGTTTAGTATATTAAACAATTACAACAACAAAATGACACTTAACAATTGGCATAAATGCATAATTCATCAATAAGCATGTTTACTATATACATATAGATTTATTATATATATAATGTGTGGCAGCTGGGTGTTTGTGTTAATATGAGTAAAATCGGAAAAAAAAAGAAATTGACAAATTTGGGCAAATAATGAAAATGTTTGGAAAAAAAACGAAAGAAATCTATAAAGTCATCTGTGTTAATAAATTTTAAAATAATTTATAGTGTAGCATAACTAAACAAAAACTGAAAACAAATTTCAAATCTAACAAATTGTAAAATGCCGATTGTAATATTTTTTTTTTATAGAGCTGTAACAAAAAATATTACATCTGAAAAAGCTACAAGTATTTGACAAAAATGTAAGCTAGAATACATTTTAATAATTTATGCACGCAAAAAACAAACAGAATTTATTTATTATTATTCTTCAATCCATCCCCCCAAAAAAGATCTCGTATAAAGCAAAAGCTAAACACAAAAAAAAAAAAAATGAAGAAAAAACGAACACTTTTACATTTAAAAGTGAAAAAATATCCATAAAACATTTCTATTTAACAGTTCAGTTTCAAAGCATACTTAAAAATTAACAAAAAAAAAAAACAAAACAAAAATAATAATAAATAAACCGAACTTATATCAAAATATAAACAAAACAAATTCGCATATCGTTTCACTTTTTAAGTTGCTTACATTTAAAATGATTTAAAAACAGAAAGACAAATGTAAATAGAGCAGCGACAAAAAAGAAACAGAACAACATGATCTAAGCGTATCTAATGTATTAAAAAACAAAACAAAAAATGCTAAAAAACAATGTGAACATAAAAACTATGCAAGCAAGTGAAAAAATAGAACCATGAATGTGATCTATTTAATAATAAACAAAAAAAAAAAAAACCAAAAAGAAAAAAAAATTTGACACGTTTGATTTTTTTCTTAAATCATAACACTAAAGTATTGCATAAATAAATGTAAACCTTTTAATTTGTAGAGCTTAAAATATAATTTGCCACTTAAACAATTTTGTTTTATTTGTACGCCAGGCTTAAAAAAAATAGAAGAAGAAATTCTCAAAATCGTATAACGCAAAGCTTTCAATGTTGAACATATTTTTTGTCGAGTTATTTTCATTGTTTGCATTTGTCGCATTTTTGGTTTGTTGTTCTCCAAAATGGATGGATGTAAAATGTATAAAGAACTTGAATCTTAGACACGTCCAGTGCTCCTCAAAGTATTTGTAAACAATAATGATATATATATATAAATAAAAAATAGAAAAACGAAAACAAAGAAACAAAAAGGTAAAAGAAAACGATGGAAAGAATATTTAAATACCAAATTATGGATAATTAGCTATTTACGAATATGATATAAATAGTACTATATTTATTAAAAACGAATATGTGTCTGTGTCTGTTTCAATTGTAGAGTTTTTACATTCTCCTATATAAATATATATATATATATATATATATATATATAGGTAGTATCTATGTGTGCATGTGTGTGTGTGCGTATATACTTGAAGAAATGAGAAGTCGAAAATAAACTACACTTCTCTCCACACACACACACACATTGAACATTTTGATATTCAAATGCAGTATATTAACTAACTTGTAATAATAATAATAAAAAACAGAAAAGAAGAAGAAAAACGTATAAAAAATGTATTTAAGCGATTATCCCACCATGTGATTAAATACGAAATCTTTATTTTCAATTATGTATAAAACTGCAAACAAGTTGATTTTTGATTTTTGGGGAAAATAAAACAAACTAAATAAGAATTATTTATAATAATATTATATTATATTTTGTTGTAATTTTGTTGACTTGATACAATCACCGAATTATGCAAAACTTAAGATGCCATTAGAGACAAAAAAAAAAAGAAAAACAAAAATTAGATGATTAATTGTATTGTCATTATCATTATCATTATTTTTATTAGAAATGACGAAAGAACCAAATTCAATTCAACAAATACTCAACTTAAGTTAACAAGTTGCTTAAACCAATTTCGCCATCAAAACACGTTCGAAAATGATAGTAAAAAAGTCAATGTTGTAAATCAAGTAGCTACACATACATACATACAATATATATGTAAGTGACTAGAAGTAATGTTTAACAATTTCCATATATTATATCTATAACACACCCACAACCACACCCACAACCACACCCACACCCACACACACACACATAAGGCCTACAAAGAAGGATACAAAGCAAGAGCAAAAAAAACAAACAATATTAATATACTATATATACATGTATGTATATATATATATGTATATATAAATATATATATAGATATATTATACAGATATATATACATATATGTGTATGTCAAAACCACAAACAAATTTAAACTTTAGTAGCGCTTAACAAATTCTAGCAATTTAACAAATTTTAATTAATCAAAATATGAAATATATATGTATATATATATATAGTCATATATATATATTTATATATATATATATATGTATTTAAATACAAAACAAATGCAAGATATTGCAATTTCATTTTTCTCTGTGTAAAAGTTGAGTAAAAAATAAAAGAAAATTACAAAAATAAATACATTTTTTAAATGTGAACAAATTTTTTTTTTCAATAAAAAAAGGAACGAACTTTCTTAGACACGAGCCAAGTGAAGCTTTAAGCGATAATTCAACTCTTTATTCCCGTTGACTTGTGACTGGAGGCGCAAGCTTATGTTTTATGTCTCGGCTAACAGTGCATAGCCGAGTCACAAGCCAAACATACTCTCGCTACTTTCAGCTAACCAACAGCATGGCGGCTCTTACTCTCCGTAGAGCTTACGTAGGGCGCGCTAAGAGCGATCAGATCCTGAGCTAAGCTTCCATTTAGCCAATTGGCTGGCAGCAAGTGTGTCTAGTTCGGCTTCGCGTGAGCTGCTTGTGCGCAACCTTTGCCACTCGTTCAACGTAGCTTGGCGGTAACAGACGCGTTTCGTTGGCGCTTAACTTGTTCTTCAATTTTTGTGAATTTCTCGAGTTGTGTTTTAATTTGTCGACGATTTAAAGAATTCAAATAATGCTTCTATGATTGACAGGTGAAAAATGAGGCTCTCCTCTCTCTGCCTCGTCGTGTGTGGTTGCGAGTATGTGTTTGTGTGTGTGAGCGAGATGTTGATATCTGATAAGGAGAGCTGCTTGTCAACGTAATCTGAGAAATCTAGTCTTTTGTTAAGACTCCTTGTGGTTACAAGTTGCGGCCTTTCTTTGACTCACAATGTGTGCGCGTGTGAGTGTGTGCAGTAATTCAAATGGATACCAATAAATGACTTAAGTGACTTCAAATACTCGCATGCAGATCGTTAATCTCTCTGCCGGCCTGAGGAACTAAAGGACGCACCCAGACTAAAGTTAGCTAATCGATTAATGGCAATCAGACAGCGGTTAAATTTGCTGCTAGTGCATGGCCTATTCAAATTAGTCAATGCACAACTAATGGGCTACTAATTAGATATATTACAAAATATCTATAAACAAAATAAGAGAAAAAGATAAAATAACTTATTATCCCTAATGGATTTGAATGGGTTGCAAAATCCAAATTTCCTTTTATTTATATTCAATTGCTGAAAATGTAAATATTTGAAGTTCAACCAAAATTAGTTGTTCTCTTTTAACTCTTTTAACAAGCAAGAAGCCCTTTAAAAAACTATCTTTTACCATTTGCAGCAGGCAGTTTGTTAGTTATTCCAGAATTGCATTCATAAAATTTATGCCATCTTTATTTTAATATGATTCATATGCAAACCGTTCTTGAAAAATAGCACCGCCAAAAGGAGTCACTGCAATGCAATGTTGCAACTTGTGCAACTGATGCACTGCAGCGATGTAAGACGCTTCAAATATTAAGAAAAATTAAGAAAATAGAATAAAAATCCAAATTGTTTGTGTTTAAATTCCAAATTCTATCAATTTGAAAAATGTATTCATTTGCAGAAACATGAATTTCGATACTCTTCTCGAAGGAATACCCAATAATAAATATAGAAATAAAATGTTTATTCTATTTTTTATTTTATTAGGGATTGTATATTGTCTGTAGATGTCTATAATGTGTGTATATATATTAATTA
>JAWNML010000034.1:0-265000 GCA_035044125.1 Drosophila ochracea
GTTGGTGTTTGCTTCCAACATTATGAAGCCCTTTTTATAAATATTGATTCTGCATTAAAAGTTGAAAATATGTCATTTTGACGCATTTTCGAGAAAATGACGTTTTAAGTTTTTGTTTCCAAATTCAAATGGTTGTATCTTCGCCAATAATCGTCAAAAGTTAGAATTTCTTTCAACATTATGAAGCCCTTTTTATAAATATTGATTCTGCATTAAAAGTTGAAAATATGTCAGTTTGACGCATTTTCGAGAAAATGACGTTTTAAGTTTTTGTTTCCAAATTCAAATGGCTGTATCTTCGCCAATAATCGTCAAAAGTTAGAATTTCTTTCAACATTATGAAGCCCTTTTTATAAATATTGATTCTGCATTAAAAGTTGAAAATATGTCATTTTGACGCATTTTCGAGAAAATGACGTTTTAAGTTTTTGTTTCCAAATTCAAATGGTTGTATCTTCGCCAATAATCGTCAAAAGTTAGAATTTCTTTCAACATTATGAAGCCCTTTTTATAAATATTGATTCTGCATCAAAAGTTGAAAATATGTCATTTTGACGCATTTTCGAGAAAATGACGTTTTAAGTTTTTGTTTCCAAATTCAAATGGCTGTATCTTCGCCAATAATCGTCAAAAGTTAGAATTTCTTTCAACATTATGAAGCCCTTTTTATAAATATTGATTCTGCATTAAAAGTTGAAAATATGTCAGTTTGACGCATTTTCGAGAAAATGACGTTTTAAGTTTTTGTTTCCAAATTCAAATGGCTGTATCTTCGCCAATAATCGTCAAAAGTTAGAATTTCTTTCAACATTATGAAGCCCTTTTTATAAATATTGATTCTGCATCAAAAGTTGAAAATATGTCATTTTGACGCATTTTCGAGAAAATGACGTTTTAAGTTTTTGTTTCCAAATTCAAATGGCTGTATCTTCGCCAATAATCGTCAAAAGTTAGAATTTCTTTCAACATTATGAAGCCCTTTTTATAAATATTGATTCTGCATTAAAAGTTGAAAATATGTCAGTTTGACGCATTTTCGAGAAAATGACGTTTTAAGTTTTTGTTTCCAAATTCAAATGGCTGTATCTTCGCCAATAATCGTCAAAAGTTAGAATTTCTTTCAACATTATGAAGCCCTTTTTATAAATATTGATTCTGCATTAAAAGTTGAAAATATGTCAGTTTGACGCATTTTCGAGAAAATGACGTTTTAAGTTTTTGTTTCCAAATTCAAATGGCTGTATCTTCGCCAATAATCGTCAAAAGTTAGAATTTCTTTCAACATTATGAAGCCCTTTTTATAAATATTGATTCTGCATTAAAAGTTGAAAATATGTCAGTTTGACGCATTTTCGAGAAAATGACGTTTTAAGTTTTTGTTTCCAAATTCAAATGGCTGTATCTTCGCCAATAATCGTCAAAAGTTAGAATTTCTTTCAACATTATGAAGCCCTTTTTATAAATATTGATTCTGCATCAAAAGTTGAAAATATGTCATTTTGACGCATTTTCGAGAAAATGACGTTTTAAGTTTTTGTTTCCAAATTCAAATGGCTGTATCTTCGCCAATAATCGTCAAAAGTTAGAATTTCTTTCAACATTATGAAGCCCTTTTTATAAATATTGATTCTGCATTAAAAGTTGAAAATATGTCAGTTTGACGCATTTTCGAGAAAATGACGTTTTAAGTTTTTGTTTCCAAATTCAAATGGCTGTATCTTCGCCAATAATCGTCAAAAGTTAGAATTTCTTTCAACATTATGAAGCCCTTTTTATAAATATTGATTCTGCATTAAAAGTTGAAAATATGTCAGTTTGACGCATTTTCGAGAAAATGACGTTTTAAGTTTTTGTTTCCAAATTCAAATGGCTGTATCTTCGCCAATAATCGTCAAAAGTTAGAATTTCTTTCAACATTATGAAGCCCTTTTTATAAATATTGATTCTGCATTAAAAGTTGAAAATATGTCATTTTGACGCATTTTCGAGAAAATGACGTTTTAAGTTTTTGTTTCCAAATTCAAATGGTTGTATCTTCGCCAATAATCGTCAAAAGTTAGAATTTCTTTCAACATTATGAAGCCCTTTTTATAAATATTGATTCTGCATTAAAAGTTGAAAATATGTCAGTTTGACGCATTTTCGAGAAAATGACGTTTTAAGTTTTTGTTTCCAAATTCAAATGGCTGTATCTTCGCCAATAATCGTCAAAAGTTAGAATTTCTTTCAACATTATGAAGCCCTTTTTATAAATATTGATTCTGCATTAAAAGTTGAAAATATGTCAGTTTGACGCATTTTCGAGAAAATGACGTTTTAAGTTTTTGTTTCCAAATTCAAATGGCTGTATCTTCGCCAATAATCGTCAAAAGTTAGAATTTCTTTCAACATTATGAAGCCCTTTTTATAAATATTGATTCTGCATCAAAAGTTGAAAATATGTCATTTTGACGCATTTTCGAGAAAATGACGTTTTAAGTTTTTGTTTCCAAATTCAAATGGCTGTATCTTCGCCAATAATCGTCAAAAGTTAGAATTTCTTTCAACATTATGAAGCCCTTTTTATAAATATTGATTCTGCATTAAAAGTTGAAAATATGTCAGTTTGACGCATTTTCGAGAAAATGACGTTTAAAGTTTTTGTTTCCAAATTCAAATGGCTGTATCTTCGCCAATAATCGTCAAAAGTTAGAATTTCTTTCAACATTATGAAGCCCTTTTTATAAATATTGATTCTGCATTAAAAGTTGAAAATATGTCAGTTTGACGCATTTTCGAGAAAATGACGTTTTAAGTTTTTGTTTCCAAATTCAAATGGCTGTATCTTCGCCAATAATCGTCAAAAGTTAGAATTTCTTTCAACATTATGAAGCCCTTTTTATAAATATTGATTCTGCATTAAAAGTTGAAAATATGTCATTTTGACGCATTTTCGAGAAAATGACGTTTTAAGTTTTTGTTTCCAAATTCAAATGGTTGTATCTTCGCCAATAATCGTCAAAAGTTAGAATTTCTTTCCACATTATGAAGCCCTTTTTATAAATATTGATTCTGCATTAAAAGTTGAAAATATGTCAGTTTGACGCATTTTCGAGAAAATGACGTTTTAAGTTTTTGTTTCCAAATTCAAATGGCTGTATCTTCGCCAATAATCGTCAAAAGTTAGAATTTCTTTCAACATTATGAAGCCCTTTTTATAAATATTGATTCTGCATTAAAAGTTGAAAATATGTCAGTTTGACGCATTTTCGAGAAAATGACGTTTTAAGTTTTTGTTTCCAAATTCAAATGGCTGTATCTTCGCCAATAATCGTCAAAAGTTAGAATTTCTTTCAACATTATGAAGCCCTTTTTATAAATATTGATTCTGCATTAAAAGTTGAAAATATGTCAGTTTGACGCATTTTCGAGAAAATGACGTTTGAAGTTTTTGTTTCCAAATTCAAATGGCTGTATCTTCGCCAATAATCGTCAAAAGTTAGAATTTCTTTCAACATTATGAAGCCCTTTTTATAAATATTGATTCTGCATCAAAAGTTGAAAATATGTCATTTTGACGCATTTTCGAGAAAATGACGTTTTAAGTTTTTGTTTCCAAATTCAAATGGCTGTATCTTCGCCAATAATCGTCAAAAGTTAGAATTTCTTTCAACATTATGAAGCCCTTTTTATAAATATTGATTCTGCATTAAAAGTTGAAAATATGTCAGTTTGACGCATTTTCGAGAAAATGACGTTTGAAGTTTTTGTTTCCAAATTCAAATGGTTGTATCTTCGCCAATAATCGTCAAAAGTTAGAATTTCTTTCAACATTATGAAGCCCTTTTTATAAATATTGATTCTGCATCAAAAGTTGAAAATATGTCATTTTGACGCATTTTCGAGAAAATGACGTTTTAAGTTTTTGTTTCCAAATTCAAATGGTTGTATCTTCGCCAATAATCGTCAAAAGTTAGAATTTCTTTCAACATTATGAAGCCCTTTTTATAAATATTGATTCTGCATCAAAAGTTGAAAATATGTCATTTTGACGCATTTTCGAGAAAATGACGTTTTAAGTTTTTGTTTCCAAATTCAAATGGCTGTATCTTCGCCAATAATCGTCAAAAGTTAGAATTTCTTTCAACATTATGAAGCCCTTTTTATAAATATTGATTCTGCATCAAAAGTTGAAAATATGTCATTTTGACGCATTTTCGAGAAAATGACGTTTTAAGTTTTTGTTTCCAAATTCAAATGGCTGTATCTTCGCCAATAATCGTCAAAAGTTAGAATTTCTTTCAACATTATGAAGCCCTTTTTATAAATATTGATTCTGCATTAAAAGTTGAAAATATGTCAGTTTGACGCATTTTCGAGAAAATGACGTTGAAAGTTTTTGTTTCCAAATTCAAATGGTTGTATCTTCGCCAATAATTGTCAAAAGTTAGAATTTCTTTCAACATTATGAAGCCCTTTTTATAAATATTGCTTCTGCATCAAAAGTTGAAAATATTTCATTTTGAGGCATTTTCGAGAAAATGACGTTTAAAGTTTTTGTTTCCAAATTCAAATGGTTGTATCTTCGCCAATAATTGTCATAAGTTAGAATTTCTTTCAACATTATGAAGCCCTTTTTATAAATATTGATTCTGCATCAAAAGTTGAAAATATGTAATTTTGAGGTAAATTCGAGATATTGACGTTTTAAATTAGGACAATCTGCAAGAATTTGGCCCAGATAGAGCTATTTTTGTGAAAATGAAATTCGTTTTTTTTGTCGTAAAACATCAATTTCCGAAAAGATCTTGGAAGGACATATTTTTTTGAGCTCGTTTGACAAGGAACTATCGATTAACGCAGAAACATTTTCAGGATTTGACAAAAAAATTTGGCCGAAAATGACACAAGGGTTATATATATATATATATATATGTTATGCTGTGTTCTGATCCACTCTTCACCTGCCCTCCTCTAACTGCTCTCAGTTACAATTATCCGCTAAATGCTTTGACGCCTACGACAAACGTTAGTTAGGAAAGGCAGCTCGCAGGATGATGAGCTTATTATTACGTTGAGACTCGTACTAAAAAATTATATTTATGTTATTCAATTTTATTGTCCTACTTGGAATCTAATGATAAACATAAATCAATAAATATCATTTTCCTCTTTTCTTTATTTAAAATCTGTGCCTTGGGGGAATATCAGTTAATTATTTAACAATAGATTAACTACTTATATAACATTATATGTATAGTGCGTGGAAAGATCCTTTTAAGGGAAGGATATTAAATGAAATATTTAATTATATTATTGATATTATACATTTTTTTTACATTTATTATTTTAATTTTTAAATTAATTGGTTGAAAATTTCGTGGCAAGTTAGAGCTTCAATACTAAAATAGCTTTAAAATAAATAAAAATATATATATATTTATAAATATATATCTAATACTTAAATAGTGTCCCTCGTTTATTTATTTATATAAGCAACTGGCGATTGAATTTTGTGTATATGTTACGCATACGCCGCGTTGCCCGCACGTTTTGGAATGCTGTTTGTGTTCGTTCTCTTATTTATTGGCTTCTAATGTCACTGGCTATTATCCCATGGCCACCGTCCGGTGGCATAGA
The DNA here is from genome assembly GCA_035044125.1 of Drosophila ochracea. Lineage (NCBI taxonomy): Eukaryota > Metazoa > Arthropoda > Insecta > Diptera > Drosophilidae > Drosophila > Drosophila ochracea. The sequence goes on from JAWNML010000034.1 coordinate 5,620, forward strand.
AGGGAAGCAGTTCAGCAGCTCAGCAGCTCGGCAGCTCAACTTGTCGTTTATTCTGTCAATTATCATTAATTTCGAAATGGTGCTGTCTTCACCAAGGTTGTCGCACCTTTAGCACGCCCCCAACTTGAAGGCACGTACGCCGCAGCTAAAATGTCTCCAGCCATATAAATTGTTATTGCTTGTGCGTATAATTTGCCTGTCTGTTTGGACAATGTCTTAAAGACCGGAGCGCCTGGAGACAAGTTGCAGCAACACATTTGTTGTTGTTGGTAGTCTGCGAGGCGTGGCTAGTTGTGTCTACTGAATGACTTTTGTGATTTATTTTTATAAGGTTTTCTTTCTGTGTTCTTGTCAACTTTGTAAAGGGCATATCTGAGTTTGTTTGCACTCTATGAATCATTAAGTTTAATAACTGATAAACGTTTCAATTTACTTTATTTTTTAAAACTTAATTTTCATTATTACTTCGATCTCAATGCCTTGATAATTATGTGAAACAAAAATAAGCAATTCGTTGAGGGCAGGGTACAATGGTATCTATAAATGTTTATTAAACTCTTAGAAACTATAGTTTTTTTTTGAGAGAATCTAACACACTTACTATAATAATCATCAATAGTGTTTGGCAGCAAACAGAGTGTCAGACTGAAACAAATAACACCGAGTGAAGCAAGGCAAAACTAGCACAAAGCCGAGCTGACAAAAGTTTGGGGAAAATCATAAAGTGCACGAAAAGTTTCTGCCAATCAACGGAAAATAGGAAAGTGTAAAGAAGAGAGAGAAAGAGAGAATCATCAATATCAAAATTGCGTAAAAGTTGCACTAAGTCGCCTTTCTCTTTTCTCTGCAGTTAGCAAGCACTATTTTTCATTCCCATACCACTGGCCACTTTAATCTTTATTTGCATTGTGGCAAACCGGCGGCGGCAATTTTTGCGGTCTGTCTTGAAGAATACTTGAAAACTTACTTCCTTGTTGTTGGCTTTTGGTAACATTGTAAATGCAGTGGTTCTTATTCTTTGGCTTTTGTTGGCCAAATGCCAAACAAATGTCCGCAGTGCAAGTGTCAGAGATTTTTGGTAACCTTTTGGCGCAGTTGTTGCGAATCTTCTTATAAATTACAACTCAGTGGCAGGAACAGCTGCCATAGCTATTGGGAAATCTGATCAAGCAAATGCATAGATATGCATTAATCTGTATTTATGGCTGCATTTCTAGGGAACACATTTTATGCTCCGTTTCCACTCAAAATAATTTTTAATTTAATAGTTGGGTTTATTGTCTCGCCTCTGCTTGCATATGTGTGATGCCTGTACACATGTATGTGTGCATGGGCATAATTGTTTGAAACTATTAAGCAAAAGATTAATGCTCTCTGATTGTGGTGGATTAATATTGTTTTTGTTTCACACATAATTTGCAAAATAATTATACAATTATGTGCTGAATGCGTGGCAATAAATTAAAAAAAAATGAATTGACCATCAACATGATTAATTTAAGTACACAATTGTTTTCATATCGGATAAATAATAATGAGAAGAACCTAGTTAATATACTAATACTAAAGTGTTGTCATGTGTATTCATATGTATTTATTTATTTAATAAATAGCTAACTTAGTGTTTTTTTTTTCAAAGTAATATTGTAAGCAATGCAATAGAAGTTCACAATCAACTATTTGACTTAAAGTTGAATAGTCTCCATTGTACTATAATAAACACAATGAGGCCTGAGCAACAAAACATAACCAAATGTCACAGAATGTCCGGCCGTGGGTGGCCGATTCGAGGGGGTAGGGTGAGGGAACGTTTACATGCGGCGTATCTAGGGACATAACAACTTCCGGTCAAGCACACAAATGAGCTATTCAAAACACACCCATATACTCACAGCACTGTAACACTGTACAAAAAGCTGAGTGAATGCAATAAACAGACAACAAAAACAAACTGGGCGTGTTTCAATTGTTTATTGTTGTTGGCGGCTGTGTGCTTAGCAAATGGCCTCCTTTGTTGCGACACTTTAGAGAAGGAAGGAAAGAAAAGGCCGGGACGAGTCTAAAAGTTTCAATAAGAAAATATGTGCAAATAAAATAAATGAAAAGTGTGTAAAATTTTATTTTAATAAGCTCAAATGTGTACAAAACAAAAAGCTGTAGAAGCACACGCACACAAACAAAGAAGTATGTGTGTGTGTGTGTGTGTGTGTGTGTCTGTGTTCTGGCTTGTCAATGTGTGTTTAGGGTACGATAGTTCTCCGAAAGTTGTGAGAGTTGAACAACAAAAGCTCCAACAGCCAGTTAGCAATGCGGTTTTCCCTTCTTGGTTGGGACTAAGCTGAAAATATTTTCATTATAAACTTTACGACAGGTTTTGTGTGTGTGTGTGTGTGTATGGAATGGAAACGGAAATGCGCTATTAACTGGCAAGTCAAGCTTATTAGCTGCAATAAAAAATAATAAGCTGCAAAGTTATGTTGCAATTGTGGCATATTTCTCAACTGCTCAACTGCGAGTCAAGCGAATAAAGAGCACGGACACAATGCCACTTCAAGAATTTCTATCTATGTGTGCTGGTGTGTGTGTATGTGTGTATAGTATGGTGTATCATGCTGTTCATGCCATTTTTATGATAGCCGAGAGTGAGTGTATGTGTGTGGTAAAATCTTCACTTCATACTCAAGATTTAGCAAAGCAATGTCTCTGCCATCGTTCGAAGTGTTTGTATGTATATGTGTCTGTGCATGTGTGCACTTGTGTGTATGCCACAAGAAAAGTCGAGAAATGCTAGTTAATTTTATTTTAAAAATTGTGTCACAATATGTTCGTATTCATCGAACTGACCATGAGGTCTGAGTTGGCTAAGACTTGTGAGAGGGCGACTTGTGCATGACACTGAGTGCTTGACTCTGTATTAGCCGCAGCAGCTTTGAGCTGACAATATAAGCTGGCTTATTATAGTTTATATTGTACTCAGCGCATATAATTATATACAAATGTATTTATTGTAAAGGATTCTGTGCACCAGTAAATATGAGACTCATACTAAACGATTATCTCCATGTGCATAGTATTGGTTTTGACGAAGTTCGTGTGTATCCAATAAGAGTAGTAACTAAGTGCTTAAATCCTAAGATAATATTATATTTAATATAACATAGTCTTGTAACATAGTTTTGATGATCAAATTGAATTTGTTGAATTTGAGTTAAAGAAAACTTGAAAACTCAACTTGAAACTCAATTTATCACAGGCAATTTTGATGTATAATTTTTTAACTATCACAACCATTTTCTACTTTTTCAAATGTAAATAATGTGTTATCCTACCAAGTAATTGATTGAAACTTAAGTATTTCTCATTAGAATCTATGCTAATGAGTTGAGATCATGAAGTTTTTCTTGCAGTGTGACAATTAAAGCATACATTTTGCCAAGGGCTACGTTTGCCAATATGTTCAACATTATATGTATATAACCACTCGAATAATAAATTGTGATAAGCTTGCAATTAAATAAGGATTAACTTAGTTTGTCGATATAATTATTATTTTATATAATGAAAATTATTTTCCTGAATTTAAACATAATTTAATAAATTTGGATAAGATTGGAAACATATTAAGTTTATTCGTAATTATCTTTATTATTTTGTATCATATTGTATTACCAATAAAATGTAATATTTATTTATTTATCTGTCTGAAAACTCTTTTTAGCAGGCACAAGATATTTTTTTTAGAATATTTATAGCCAGCTTTTTACATAATCCGATTTGCGGTTCATTTCCACAAGCAACACTTAAGGCAAGCTAATCAAAACTTGTGCAACGAATTATAGAAAGCTGCGGCTAAGCATATTAAAAGTGGCAATCTAAGCACCTGCCCAGCGTTTGGTCAATGGACCAATGGATAAAAAGCCAAGGGCGCTCGGGGGGTCAGTGTATATAAATAATTTCAATAATGTGCTGCTAATACCAATAACAACAAAAAGAGAAGCAATAACAATAATTGCCACCACATTGCCGATAAGCAGGGTCTATGCTGCGGTCAAACATTTGCTTACCGCAATCGCAGAGTGGCAAGTGGCAAGTGGCAAGGGCGGATCTTTCAATCATGGTCAGAGATTTGCCATTAACGGAGAATGTCGTCTCGACCAGGCAGAGAGCAAAGTTCTTATTATGTTTACGAGCATTATGCGAGTTAATGACTGAGTCGCGGGGGATAAACGTACAAATAATGGTTGTGTATTAAAAAAGTTTCGTTTTTGTTGAGTTTCTCGGCCATCCAACAGGTGGCGGACGAAAAAAAAAATAAAAAATATATATATATATATACAAAAAACAGTAGCCCCGCTGCGCACTTTGATGTAATTTTGAAATTTCGTTTTGTTTCCTACAGCTCAGCATGAGTCCTGACAATGAATTAAACAGTTCAGCAAAGTGGTCCACCTTTATGTAAGTAACTGAAGTTAAAAAGTTTCATTTTGCACTACAAGTATTTTTCCCGCAGGCGTTTCTTGCGGTTCAAAAACTTTGCTCGACATGTTTAACTTGTCCATTTTTTGTGTATTTTTTGACAGGCCAGTCGACTTTGTCTGGAATTGTTTTTGCCTGTTGTTGTTGCACCAGCTGTGTTTCTGACAGATTCGTTATTGTTAAATAATTAATATACTTGTTAATCTTTGTAACTATTTAGTTATTGCATTTTTTCTTCTTAATCCATTACTCAAATTAATAATGTTTATAATTATTTAGGTCATTAAGGTTGTGAAGTTGCACCAATATACAATATGTAATCTAATTTGAACTATAACAATTTCTTTTTTTATAATTATCGACAATAAATACTTATCAACTGTTGTGTAAGACATTCAATACTCGACGAAAGGAAATGAAAAATTAAATGAAAATATTTATGAATACTTACATGAAACACACATGGAGCACTTCAGCATTCACTTTAAGAAAATGTTATATCATATTGTGAACCGTAATTTACTAAAAACATCAAGCTAGTTGCGATCATTATAAGTTAATAAATAACTATTTACGAAGAACTTTCAGTACTCAGTCGATAAATTACAAACATGTAAGAGAGTGAGCGTGGAATTGGGTAACCGCGATGACTTAGTGAAATGGTAAAGTGGCAAAGTGCACGTAGAATGCATTAAAGATAAAAACCGCATGTCCAACTTCCAATTGGAAAACATTACACACCCCAGGAAGCTACGAACAGAGTTCAAGAAGGGCGGCTGATTCCGTTATATATATATATATATATATATATATATATATATATATATATATATATAGGGAGGGCATATTTTCAAACTGTGGCTTTTATGCGGAATGTGCATTTTACGACTTTTTAAGTGTCAGAGCTAACAAAACTTTTGCTTCAAGTCGACGCTAGACTCTGTGGTAACTGGCAACACAGCTGCCGCATGATTTCTGTGTTGTTTTTTGTAGTTTTTTTTTGTGTTGTTGTTATTGCACTTGCTGTTGGCGCACCTATACAAAAGTCAAAGCTTTTGACAACGGCAACCATATTTGCTTTCAGCAGAATAAACTTGGCTTTTGAAATATTTTGCGTCTGAAGCGCTACAAAAACTCAATTTTATTTTTAAAGTATAATACACACACACTCACACATAAAAAGTGAATGAATATCCACACCTACACAGGGCATTTCCGTTTCCGCATTGTAGCGATCGGCGTGCCTTACAGCCTCACTCTTCCCTTAAGCAGCACAGGCAACACTACGTTATCGTCTTTATTGTTTGTCACATACATGACCTCGCAATTGTGTTCCGTTTTCTTGGCATCGCCTTTTTGTGGCCGTGTAGCCACTGTGGTTCAGCTGTGCTCAGTTCAGGTCGGCGGAAGCGGAAATGGCATAAGTTGTTGTCGTCTAGTAGTTCACACGTAAGTCCGCTCAATGAACAATAAAATGGCGTTGCTGCTGAGTCTGCCACAGCGATAACTGCTTGGTTTGTGTTGCGCACAATAAAAACACATAAAAGAATGCCAACTAAAAGGCATTGCAAAAAAATGTCTCTTAACATGCTTGAAATTGTTTAACATGCCTGAAGAGTCTGTGGATTGGAAGCCAACTTGCTTCCCATATTTTTTTCGAAATTCTTCTATTACAATTTTTGTTTGATATTATTATTATAAATTAAATTACCTATTTAAATTAATCTTTATTAATTTTTTTTAATTACTCTTATAACCATTCCTATATGGTATTTATATTGTATACATTATTTTATTATTTATTTATTAAGCAATATAATTTGGGTAAGCATTATTATTGTTTGGTGAGCTCTATTTACAATATATATTTTTCACTGTCAAGAGTTTTTTTTATTAATTATATTTTTGTATAAAAAATTAATTTATTCTATTGTATCCCTTATCTATCTCTCGGTCTCTATATGTATATATATATATATATATCTCAATTTCTCCTTATCTGTCTCTAGTCACTATTACGTTGAGAGCACATAACTTGTATGAGTAATGGTGTAAAAAGTGTATCACTAATAGCATTTTATTCAGCCAATTAAATTAAAATTCAAAACTAAAACCTTTTAAGCAGCGTTGCAGTGATGAATAAATTTGCATATCAGTATAATAAATTATATGTATATGTACATAAAAGTACCTATCGTTATACCTATTATACATTACATGTTTTAATGGGCATAATTTAATGCAATCAAGATATTCAAATTAAATATAAATCGAATTATGTCAACAAAGGAAATTCAGTTGTTATACAAACATTTCAATTAATTTTTGCTATAAAAGTCACAGTCACGATAATATTACTCAATTATACCATTGGCACTCAAAGCCATTAGTAAAGTTTACTGACTGACAGTAAATGCCCGGGCGCAACACGTCGTATGCGTTATGATTGCGAAATTAGCACGCTGTTCAGAGACTGAGGGACTGACAGCGCAGCCATTGGCTTAAGCGTTTCTAACTTCGTGAATGGGGGACTGGACCTGAACAGAGCCATAAGCCCAACTTGAATGGAAAATTGCAGCTGTAAAGTTTCGCTTAGCCCCCAAACTCTCCCAAACCCCACGCAGAGAGCGTTGCACGTTCTACTTATTCAAAGTTATTGTGCTGCTGTCGGAAAGTTTTTTGCCATCACCTTCTGCAATGTCCAGTGTGGCACAGTAGCAAGCCAGAATCCAATAATGGCTCACTGTTCGCTCTTGCGGCAGATTTACGCACATTCACACACACACAAACACAAACACAAACACACACATACACACACGCACACACACTCGCTCACTTGCACACCCACACAAGCACTTAGGTTTGCGCACTAGCTGCATTGCTTTCAAATACTAATCTACGCGCCATAATTGAAAAACTAACGGTTTTTGTAACGAGTTTTTCGTGCTTTCTGCAAGTGCTCGTATTTTGTGGCCAGTCTTCCGTTCCGTGTGCTTGTGTGTATGGCGTACTTTCTCTTTCACACACAGCTACTGGATATTTTGATCTGTTTTTTATTTTCTTTTCACCCCTCTTGGTTGAAGCCAAACTGGCCCATAAAGTGCAACAAGAATTTTTTCCTTTTTACAAACACGCGTTCATATTTCTGCTGACTTTCTGCGAGTTGCAGAAATGGCATCACACACTCTACACCACTTTCTCTGGGGTATATCAAACAATACTTGTCATTATAGAATGAGCATTTAGATTTGCAATATTGCCAAATAAGAAACTTCAATATGATTACAAATATCTAAGCATATCTTTCTTTCATATACGTATGTATATGTATATATAGATCACATATTGCCAGACTAAACCGAAACCCAAAAACACAACAAAAACGACTCCATTTGCACATATTTCAATGCATGCAAAAACAAACAGAAAATCAGCATGAAATTGAAAAAATATGATGACACCTTCATTGCAAGTGGAGCAATAACAATGGCAGTTTTCGAGCCATGGACTGGCCTGAACTGAATCGGACAGCAAGAGGGAATTCAACGGGCAAAGGCGGGTCTGGCGTTTCAGGGAGGCAGTGGGTGTGGCTATCAAAGTGTTGGCTTTTGTGTGCACGCGGACTTTAACAATTTTGCTGGACACTTTTTGGTTAGATATCTCGGTGCGGAACAATAAAAACGATAATTTCGAAATTTGCTTGAAAAAGCCACGACTTCGTCCATGTCCAACGATGGCAGATTTATATACCCATACCAGAGATAACAAGGGTTATATTACCTATATGTAATGCTTACAATACGTGAATAATATTATAAGTATAATGCCAATTTTATGTAGATGTTTGTTGTTTGGTGACCACATTTTATAATTTGATTTATCTTCTTTTTACTTTTCGTAGTTTTAACAACAACTATTGCTAAATTTGCTATAATATTTTTTAGAAATCAAAGTCAAAATGTAAAATGAATTTCAAGTATTTGCTTTTATCTGGGTACGGGTAGCGTATGGTTTGATCAAGGCAAATAAAAAGTGATTTTTATTGCGGAAAAAATGGCTTAATGCAGAATGTTCGCTATAAAAACACACATACATACAAATACATACACACGTAAGCACACTCACACACGTAGTTGGGGAATTTCAGATTTTTTGTCACGATCTAAGTCGCGGTTTTTGTTGATTGGTCGCATTGTGCCCAGCATGTATATTGGTCTACTTAGCTTTTCGATTGGGGTTCGAGGATTTTATTTCGTTTCTTTTTTTGATGTATAGCTGGTGCTCAACGGTGTTTCTGCGAGTGTATGCGAGTTCTCATAGTTCAAATTACCTGCCCAAGTGGCAAGCATTAAATTAAATACCTTTTGTCTGTTGCCATTAAGTGGAACGACTGTGTGTCGACCGAAAAAGGGGGAACAAAATAACATTGGCCAATTTTGGGGTGGTTCTTGTTGCGGGCAAAAAAGGGACAAACGTGGCGCCTTCTTTCCGTTCGAAACAAAATGGCGTCAAAAGAAATTCAATCAAATCGCACGTGACATGATTATTTTATGCTTTTATTTATTTATTGTGCATACATTTCATTATTTTGTTTTTTTTTTTCCAACGCTCTTTAAAAGGACTCACACCTCAACGTGCCGCTTGTGGAACATTCGTGATCAAACTGAGAGTTGTTCAACTTTAAGTGGGTTTCAAATTGCATGAGAATTTTTTAACTCCTAATCATAGCCGACTCTTGAAATGAGCTACCTGAATAATGTCAATATTTGTAAGTGTGTTGTTAAGCTACGCGGAATGCTAATATGCTATAAAAACAAATAAGTACAATATGACAAGTGGGCATTGATAAGAGCTATTCAAATAAATGATATTCATGGATAATAAAACATATGGCCATTGATAAAAGCAAAGAAAACTCTAATTTTTTTATTGGCATACTTTTCTTATTTGAATTGAATATTTATTATTTATTAAAAATAAGGTTGACTGCTAAATTATAAGAATACTGCTTCAGGACTCTCGGCTTCTTAAATATTTATAGCATATAATATACCCTTTTTTAAATCTTTTCAGAAACACAAAACGGTCCAAAACATAACATAACCTAACATCAAATAATAACTTGACTTACAATATTCCTTAATCATGCAAGATCTCATTTTTCTGATTGCATATTTCAATACACCGAATGCAAGTTGTGGCCGTTAAGTAAAGTAAAGATCTGCTCTTAAATGCTAAAATTTATGGTTGCTGTTTGACATACACCACGCCAAACAATATGCCCAACAATTTTTTGGATGGAGGATTTGTCGTTTCGACGTTTGAAGGCGGAAAGAAAACAAACATTAAGGACAGACAGAAAAAAGGGAGCGTCAGCGTCGTTGTCAGGGCATTGGAAACTTGTTAGTTACACTTAACGAGCCAAAAACCCGTATTTAAGTCAAATCGAGGCCAGGTCCTGGCCATAGCCATGGGGTAGATGCCAATTCATGGCCATGGAGCATGGACCGTCGTTTGTGGATGTTGGTGTCAAAGTAAATACAATCAATTTGATTGCATTGCCCTTTTGGGTCTGACCCTGTTGCCGCCGATAGATTGATAATTTAATTCAATCACTGTTGTCATTAAAATTGGCTATTAGGGCCTTTCCTTATGTGTGGTTGCCAGCAGAATGTCAATTTGAGCAGGCACGTCGCCAATTGCTCAAAGTTAACCAACCAAGCATATGCATCTATTCAGAATTTGACACAAGAATAAATTGCGTTCACTCTGATTGATAACTGACCAATTCGTATGCATAATCCATTGGGATACAACCAAATTATCACAATGCGTTTCTATATTTTAAGTGAGCTTTCTTGTTTTTGCTACATAAATTATATTTTGGCACGTTCGAGTCGAATATTAAATTTAACTGTCGTGTTTCAGTCTACTCCTCGACAAATTTTGTTTGCTGGAGTAAATTCAACATTTGCACGTTTCAGCTTAAATAAATACTTCAGATTATGTGTTTATTGTCTGGTGATTGAAGTATCCTCTCAGGGTAACGGAAAACTTCTTTTGATTCTTCCTATCGACTTTAAATTCAGTTAAAAAATTTTCGATACACATTATTGAACTTGTGTCTAGTTGATTATTAGATTATACTGATAATATGTTTTGGAGATTTGCTACTTTTCGGAATTAAATTAATAAAAAGTTAGCTTTCGATATTTGCCTTACTTTGTAGTGGGACTTTTTGCTTCAAAGTAATTCAAGGTTGGCAGAGATTATTGTGGTGCAGAATGCAGATATGCCAAACTTAAGTGTCCGAAGAGTGTTTTTATATTAAGTATGAGCGTGTTATTTAAAAAAATCAGCAAATCTTATTTTTTACTACAAATTACTAAACACGGTATATAACCACAACTCTGTCTTTGTCTGCTTAAATTTATTTTAGGCTCCATTTGACAATTGGCCTTTTTGTGTTTGTGCCGATTGCCTCGCTAATGAAAAGTATTATGTATTCCAAACGACTCATTGTGGGAATAATTTCAAAATCCCAGTGCCGAGATAAGCGATAGCGAGATTTGTGGCAAAAAATGTTACACAAATCGTGGCCAACAAAAAGGGTAACTGAAGGATTCAATTTGCATGAAATACATAAACAATAAATTCAGCCTTTTTACTGGCCGCGACTCCGGTCGCGAATAAAATGCTCAGGGGCACAAACCGTGGCACGTTCGCATCCGTGTTGCGTGGCTGTGGCGGTTGTGGCTTCGATTGTTATCTTTTGCGTCTGCTCCTTGTTTTGTGGCTGGATTGACAGGCGTGTGGTTAGACCGGAAGCAGCGTCTTCTATGGAGACATTTACAGATATGTCGTCCTTAACTCTCCAGCCCCGAACCCACGCATTGTCCTTCTGGTGGTTGGCATTTTGCTATCGCCAGATAAGTTGTATTGCAGGGGGATTTCTGCTCGCGTCCGTCCATGCCTTTTTTTCTACGCCGTTGTCAAATAGCCTTATCATTTCAATGACAGTAGCTCCGATTACGAGACTGACTGCATGTCTCACTTCTGGACAGGCTAAAGACGCGCTCAAGTGAATTCAGGCTGAACTTATGATTCTAAACGTCTAGTTATTGGAACCATTTAAATGGGATTTAAACCAGCAGACGGCTACAAATCCCCGACTTAAGCAGCCAACGACTGTGTGGTTGCCATCAGAGCATATGGGAGACTGTGTTTTGATATTTGTTTATAAATGTCAATGCGAAATTATTTATTCTGAAATGAAAATATATCTGGAACTAAGAGGGTTTATTAAAAGCGCACAACAAATAATGCAAAATTTCTTTTAAAGCTGATCTAAAGAGACAAGCCAATATATGAGCCATGGTGGCGAGCCGAAACAAATTTTGATTCCAATAACGATTCCGATTCTGGTACGTGAAGTGGAAAAATTTCGGTAATGTTTGCGGTTTTTTTTTATGGTATCCGGTACGTAATATAAAGAATTTAAAAAAAGGAGAACGTCCCAGTCAAGCGAAATTGACAATGGAATATTCTGATACTATTTGAGCAAAATAAATATTTTGTTTGTTTGTTTGTTATTTTTAGTTTATTGCTAGCAAAAACTTTATGACTAATTACTTTTTCATTTTCATTCGCCCATCAGTATTGCCAGCCGCTATATTTTAGGTTGTAATAGTACAAATTTCACAAGAAAAAAACATGGTTTTGTTGTATTATTGATTTTAATGAAACGCTATGGACTTGTAATCATTTTTTCTTGCAGCAAATGGAAACTGTGCTAGAAACTCGAAAGCATTGTGCACCAATACTGGCGCCACATTATGACTTACGGACTTAGTTACAGCATCCACAACCACATCCGAAACAGAATCAGCAGCATCGCATCAGTTGTCACACATTCAGACGGCAGTGCGTTGCCGTTGAGGTCAATCGCGACTTTGCCACTGACTCTCCTTGGTGGCAACACTTGGTTCAATATCAGCAAACCAGACTCGGAGTCAACCGCAGAATGAGAAATCGGTTTTGTCAGTCTGCCAGCTAGCAAATTTGCTGGGATGCATGCAAATTTTAATTTTAAACATAAAAATAAATGGTTTTTGCTTGGCAACACTTGCCAGCATATGCAGCATGTCTGGTATATATATATATATATATATATATTTTGTTTTTGATTTTTTTTGTGAGTTTTAGCTTCGTTCTGTCGCTTATCATCTTGTGGCAAGAATTTCACCAGCTTCATGCAATGCAGCATATTGATTTTTGTTGCTGTTTCATTCTTTTTTTCTGGCAGATTACGCTCACAGAATTTGATTGAATGTTTTCGGTTGTAAAACATACATACCATATATGTATGTGCATTGCTCGCAAGCATTCGGAGCTTGGCAATGTGCAGATGTATTTAGAAATTATGTGAACTGTGTAGTAAAACAATTTGTTACTAAGGGTTATGAATTGAGTCCTTCTCATTGTTGTGCATTTTATTTTGTTTCTATTTTGCATTGTGCAGATTTGTACCTTGTTATGTAAACTTCTGAGTAGATTAATATTCTTTTAAAATAAACATAGATATATATAAATATATATATATGAGATAGAAAGTGTATATATTCATATTCATCAGCATCACAAACGAGTCCATATAGTCGTATCAAATTTTCATTTTTGTTGCAGGGAGTACAAAGATTAGATTATATAGCTTATGTTTTTAAATGGAAAATGATATTTAAGCCTTTTTCGTTCAAGCAAGAACGGCCAGTTAATTATTCGATTAGTCAAACATTTTCCTAGACTCGCTCTAGAGGCTTATCGATTCTTCGCAATTGAGGAATTGTCTTAAAGACAATGCTGTAAGCCCGGCTCAAATCTAAAATTGCGTATATGTAAGCCACGAGACATCGTAAACTGTACGTGAGGCACGTTGATTGCCTCTTTAGGCATATCGCTCATACGCCATGTTGTATTTATTTATTCGTAGCAATGGCTGCGCAACTGCAAGTGCAACTCGTTAGCGATGCTCGTAAAAATCAAATGGCCCAACCGACTTCTCCTTTATAATGCCCATTACCCACACTCCCCTCGCTCTCCTCGCCACTCGTCTGCCCAACTGCTGGTTTGTGCCTGCCTTGGTTGACGTTGTTAAAAGTTGTCCTTGGGCGGCAGTTTTACGAGCTCAAGTTGTAGCATTAGCTGCCATTTGCTGCTTGTTAGCAGTTAGCATTTAGAGTTTCAGTTGACAATGTTGGCAGCTGCATCAGGCAAACATCGAGGCTTGTTACACACACAAGCACACACAAATACACACACATAATCAGAGAGTAAGTTTTGCATGCGGCTGCAACGAACGAGCGAAACGAGGCATTGATTTCATTCATTTCCTTCAGCCCTTCTTCAATGTGAATCATTTCAATTTCGATTTTCATTTCGATTTCAAGTTCAACTTGTGAAAGTATTTCAAGCTTACAGCTTCACAAAGTTTTATTACTTTTTTTAAGCCAATTTGTTTTTGCTTGTTTGGGAATTGGCCCACAGCACTTTTCAATTTTCTCTGCGTTGCAATTTCTTATTTTTGTGTCTTGGTTTTGTTTTTATCGTAAGCGTCTTGTTATAGTTTGCTCAGAAAGTTATATTCTTTGAGCTTATTGGGAAATTTGATTTTGCCAGCGTCCACAGAAGCACAGCATAACAAATATAAACATATATATATATATATATATATATATATATATATATAAATTTATATATAAAATGGTTTTGTTATGCCAAAGACTTGCCCCAAGTGGCTAACAAATAAAGAACGTAAAAAGCTTTTCTTTTAAAACCACCAATAAATTCATATAAGTTGGTGAATACCATCAATCGCAAAACAATTTTGTTATCATATATAAATCTTAGTACATATTTGATTCAGAATCTAGAGCAAATATTTTTTCACTGTATTTACATTTATTTGTTATTATTTGTTAGAGTGTAATTTGTCACTTCTTCATAATTATTATGTATATTTCTATTAGCTTTATCCATGCTTTCAACATTTTTTCACATACACAAATATATATTCTAAATAAACTTTTTTTCCATATGCAAACCTGGCTTTTATATGGAAAACTCCGAGTCACAAAAGTGTTAAACAAAATCATTTACATAAGTTAACATCACTTATTTATTTTCTGGCACATTAAACTAAACCAAAAACTTTTTCAAAGGTTATGGTTCTGTAAGTACATTTAATGTTCACATTTTAAATAATTCCATGCGGAAAATGTATACGTAGGAGAAAATGCTGTCTGGAGTTAGTTAAACACGTAAATTAAAAAGTTGGTCAAAGTTAACGTGGTTGAAGAGAAGTATTCTTTAATGTGAATCGTTGGCATTTTGAGTGGTAGTATGACAAATACTTAACGACGCTGACAGTATTGCCGAGAGTTCTAAAGTAAAATTAACTTAGTTGCCCTTTTTGCATTTGACTTAGCTGGCAGGCTACGGAAAATGGATGTGCTTAAGCGCAGGGTCGTGCAATTGTTGGCCCACAGCCAACTGACTGCCTTAGACAGGCCAACACTTTTGGCCCATTGTTTTGTTGACAAACAAAAACACAAAAACCGTAAACTAACAACAAATACAAATTCTGGAACAAATAGTTTTTGACGCGCCCGAACCGCAATGCAGTTGGTGTCACTTTGAACCAAAATCAGCAGGCGGTTGCCAGTAGGACGATAGCAGGACGATAGCTCGGGTCGTATTATGCAAAAACTTTAATGCAATTATTTGCATGCGGGCGAGCCATTTACGAGCATACAATATGCTCAGACAACCCTACTCCAAACTGCGAATACCTCAAGAATGAACTGACATCTTTCTTTGGCATACTTTTCTTGCACTATGTGACCTGAAGTCCATGGAGAATGCAATCATTGGGGCTTTAGTATTTATATCATTCTAGCTGGAGTCTTGTAAAATTACTCACTTTTCGGTAGAGATCTTTATATAAATATAAACTTAATTGTCAAATGTGTTTTGGGACACGCTACGACTGCTGACTCTTGCAAAATATATATTTTAAGTGTGTCAGTGTAGGTGTGATTGTGATAGCTGATTGTGGCATGTGACTTCAGCGAAGAATACAATTAAATTACTTAATAAGGTCATTAAACAAAAATAAATAACAAAAGTAAAATAAGAAAAAAACATTGAGAGTAAAATAAAAACACATTTTTTTCCTGCCTCCAATATATTTTGAATCTCTTCAGGATTCATCTTCAGGGGGAAATATGGAGTTTGAACCTGACGACATATTTAAGTCTATCTAATGTAGAACTTAAATTTCCAAAACGGATACTTTTTTTCAATAAATGTTTTACTGCAGTACAAAACTAATGTTGTTATTAAAATCTCAGGCACAACCCATAACACATTACTTCAAATATTTTGCACTGAAAATAAGAAATAACTAAATTTTTAATATTTTATTTACACCTGCTTGGAATATATATATAACCTCATAATCCGTTAACATCATCTACCAATTAAGCTTTGCTTTTGATATTAAAAATAAGTTACTCGATTAAAAACCTTCAGATTCTTTGCGCTAACCAAAATTATAAGTCTCAATTTAGAATATAAATAGCTTACTACAATTTTGTATGTGTCAATTTATGAACTTTAAACTTCATTTGGTTGAGAGCAAAGCCAATTTTGATTGAATGCATATTGCAATATCGCTGCTGTTTATTAAAATCCAAAGCAGCTGCATTTTTGATAGCTCATAAAAATGCCAGCGAAATTAGTTATAAATCAGTGGAGCGTTGCCAGGAGCTATAGATTATGTATATATATATATATATATACAAATATATACATATATATGAAATGCAGGACCTGGCTCAGCTGGCGCAACTTTGTAAGCCAAGATGAAGCCATAAATTATACGAACTAATAATTATATGCCATCAAATTGTTGTAAGCAAAAGTCAAGCAAAAGCCAAGCCAAGCAAAGCCAGGCAGCCAGCGAGTTTAACGGCCAACATAAATTATAGACATTTAAAAAGGGGCAAGTAACGTGGGGCAGGCAACGCTGCGTAGAATATGCGATTTTTATCACAGTTTATGCACTGCACACAAAGTTAACATAATAAGGTCAACACGCACCGAATGCGGGGCGGGGCCCGAGCGGAAGAGCACCAGTGCTTGCCTGGAGGATGGACTGGTTGTGGTGTGGGTTGGTATCTTGTGGGTGGCTGGGTGGTTCGCTGTGGGCGTCGCTTTAATTAAACGGCAAACAGCTCCCAACATCTCGCGTCCGCTTCAGAGAGTAAAGTTCGAGGTCAGGCAGCAACACGGCAATTTCGTTGCCTCTTTTTTACAGTCCAGCAATTTGCAACAAAATTAGCCGAAAACGTTTCCCGACCCTGGCCATGCTCATTGAGAATTATATCCAGCCAACGACCAACGTGCCAGCGTTAAACAAAAGATTGGGTTAAGCCTCTGTCTCGGTCTCTGTCTAAAAACACATACTTGTGTGTGTGAGCATGAGTGTGTGCGTGTGTGTGTGAGTGTGTGTGTGACCGTGACATGAAATGGCATATGTCAAAGTGGCTCAACTATAGCAGATACTTTTTAGTCACCTTGTTACACTCAGAGACTGTGATTAAAACTAATTAGTACTAAAAGTAAAATAGAAATAAATTTTAAAATGAAAATTAACATATTGAAATAAAGCATAATATAATAATACTTAAATAAAATAAAAACCTCAACAAAAATTTAAAATTATAACTGTTAAATTTTTAGAGATTTAAGTTGAAATCCAATCAAATCATAAATTATAACAATAACAAGAGATTTGAAGAAATTTCAACCATTTCTCCTAGAAATGGAAACATAGAAACGGTGACTGTGAAGTTGTTATCATTTTAAGTTGCAGTGTGAAACGTTATTTGTCAGTCGCAAATGTGTTAATATTGCTCAACTCTAGCCTATATATCATCTAAGTGACTTGTCATCTGCTTGTGGTCGCTATGACAAATGGGTTGGCGCTTCCACCTTTTGCTCATGCCTCCTTGGGATGTGGCTCTTGCTGGTCGTTAAGTGTGGGGACTCGACGCACTTGGCAATAATAACAAGAACAACAACAAAAATAACAACAACAGCGACAGAAAAAAGCGTTTAAATTTTGTAATTTAAATGCAAATTGACAGGCAAATGACAAACATTGCAATTAACGAGGGACTGGCGGGCGTATACACAATATTCGTATACGCCACGCCTGACAAAGGAGAGCTCGGCACAGCGCAGAACAGTGCAGAGAATGCTAAAGCATTAACACAGAGGACCAGGACCGATGCTTGCTATGCAATACATTATCAAAGCCCAGCCACATGGAAATCGAGCAAAATTGCAAGATACCAAAATATTCAACGAATCATGCAAATCTCAATTAATAACAATTATTCGAGTTTTTAGTTTGGAAATTTACTGCATTTTATACTTGACATAAAAGTAGAGGAAGAGACTGTGAAAATGAGAAAAAGAATTGATTTTTCTTTCATTTCTAATCAGTTGCTTCAGCTATTTAGTTTTCTCTCTATTTAATTGGATCTATGTTATCTGGTTAACTATGTTCCTTACTTGAGAAATATGACACAGGTTTTTAAAATAATATAAGTTGCTTTCACATAAACAAGATTAAGATAGATTATTTTAAAAATGTTTAATTATATTTAGTAAAAAAAAAAACAATTTTAAACGTGTAAGAGCTTTTCAGTTTGGACTTAATAAATAAAAGCTATTCTTGTAATAATAAAAACTTAAAAAGCTTGACATCAGCAATTTTTATTATGATGGTAGTAACTAACCTTCGAAAGGGGTGATTAATAAAACCACATTTTAAACTGTGGAAAATATTGAATATTTGTTACTGATCTTTAAAGGATGTTATCAAAAATATTTCTTACAGACTTAGTTTTAAAATAAAGGCATAGAATTAATAATTGCTTTAACGATTTAATCTATAAATCACTCAGTAATAGTTATAAATGAATGTTGTAAACACTTGCAAAAGAACAAACACGCATATATTTTATAAGTTCAAATACAAAAACCGACGCCCTTTTCTTTTATTATTCTAAGGAGGAGTCAATGTGCCATCGAAATGTATTTTAATTCGACGTTACTTTTGTTCCAGTATCAAATCAATGTCTTGTAGTTTTTCAAAAGAATAATCAAAATTCCTAAAATAAATATTAAGCATGAAATAAAATGCTTTACATCATATTTCTTAAATCCTCGATCATATTTCTAAAATAGCAAATAATGCAGATAGAGTATTTTGATGGGTTCTACAGTACTTTAGCTTCTGCTTGTGGTCTTACAGACTAATACAATTCCAAGTGTAGTTCATAAATGTGCCAACTGCCGGTGGGAGAACGTGGTTTTGGTAAACCACACGCAAGTGAACGACTGTGCCGGAACGGCTCAAGTTTGTGTGTGGAATGTGCCACAATCAGACTTAAGAACAAGGCACCAACTGCGAGGTAAAGACACTCATTAAAGGCTTCAAGTGCCCACGCGAGCAATCCAAAATTGCAATGCCGGTGGCAGGACTATAACAACCGTTGAACATCGAACAATCAGCTTGGTGAGCTGTCACTGAATGCCTCGAATGTCCTTGGAGTTTTGCGAGTTCTTTGTTGGGTGCCATTTTGCACGTTGAACTCTGAAGGCGTCGTGAAAGGCCTAATTATCTTAATTAATGAGTGCGAAAGTGAAATTCGTGGAAGACAAATGTGCCGGGGACGATGCTTGTCGCTTGCTGATGTTGTTATTGTTCTTGTTGTTGTTGTTTTTGTTGAGTTCGGGCGGCAGTCACTCAGTTCGCGTGCACCGCAAGGACGTTTGTGGCTGCCATTTTAATTGTCTCGCTTTGTATGTATATATATATATATATATATATATATACATATATATATTTTTTTGCGGATGGGTGATTTTCATTAATTTTGCTTCGCTTTTGCTGTTGCCATTGTCGGTGGCTGCGGACGATTTTGGCTTATGGTCTGCGCCAGAAATTCGCTGTTCGCCGTTTTCGCTTGTGTTGTGTTGTTGTGCGGCTTCTGGGCTTGCCACAAAGCCAGGCAGGAAAAGACACTCGCAATGCTATCTGCAGAAAGTGAACAGAGAAGATGTTGAAATTGTAACTGAAGCGAGCGAACGTGCGAGCAACAATAATAATGAGGCGCCACACAAAACAGACGGCGCAACACTTTGGCGGAGCTTAAAAAAACAGGCCGAATTGTTCAAAATGAAAACAGCCAGTGGGCGACTGTGGAAGCTGTGCGTAACTAAATCTAGGCGTAGACATAAACATCTAGTTACAATACACACTTATTTTTGTGGGTCCTAAGTGCAGCGGCTCTTTGTGCTTAACTTAAATGATAAATGTGTGGAGCACATGTGGAAGGCAAGCATAAAAGTTGTGATTTTATACAATACATTAAATAAACTACATTCTGTTATCAGTCGGCAGCTGCATAGTTGGCGTTTAGCCACAGCTGATATACAAGTTCCGTTATGTACTTTCAGGCATCTCTTTGTGTTCCACATGCTGTTCCATTACCAAAACGTTTCGATGTGCTGCGCACACGCATTCCAGTGAGAGCGAGCTTTGCTCACTGTGGATTGTATTTGTGGATGGCATGCAGCATTGTTGCGCTCAACAGAAACTAGCACAACATTTTTGGCATTCGCGTCTTTCGTGTGCTTTGCTTGCTGCCTTCTCTGCTTTGTTTGCCCTTTAAAAATCACCCATTTTGTATCTGTACCTAAAAATTATGAAAATACTTTGAAGAAATTTTGACACCAAATCGAATAAGCGATTTTGTTTTTAGTTTTTAAGGATTTTTCATGATTAATTATTTATGAATTTTTCAAAATCCAAGCTCGTTGCTAAAGCCTTGTAATAAAATATAAATCGATATGTATTTCACAAGATTTAGGAACTCCGTCCCACTAGCTGGTTGACTGCTGATGATACAATTTAAATCTAAAAATCAAAACTCGTTGTTAAAAAATGGTAGTAAAATTATTATATTATATATATATATAAAATTATTATATATATATATATATATATTATTTCTGTTAGCAGACTTCACTTACTTTAATCGGACTCTTTCGAGAGTAAATCAATCGCATTTGTTCTTTCCATTGCTTGCATTAAATCACTATTTATTTAAATAGAGCGCTACAAATCATAATAATCATACAAATAATTGTTAGTACATTTCTTGTGTTGGTTTTAGTTGAGTTTGTTGTTATAGAAGTTCCCATGCATTCAGTATTACGAGTTCAATTTCGATTTCGAGTTCGGGTCGTCAGTATCAGAAGCAGGATTTCGAAGAAGTTCCTACGCCGCCGTCGTTTGCTGTGGTTCCTGTGCTGTTGTCGTGGATGCCACCGTGGAAGTTTCGGGATCCTTTTCGCTGATGGCGAGCCAGGGACAACGCTTCTGAAGCTCCATGCGGTATCTGGGATGACTGATGGCGTACACAAAGGGATCAACGCAGGCGACCATTTTGCAGGTGCAGGCCGGTATCATTGTGGCTCCTGGCGTGAGAAGACTCTTGTCCCCGAAGGCACCGATTAGCGACATAACGCCATACGGTGTCCAGGACACAAAGAACAGGAAACAAATCGTAATGGCCGCCTTGGCGATGCGAATCTCTGCCGTCTCCTTGTTCTTGTCGACATTCGAGCGCAACGATTCCACATTCATCTTCTTGGCCTGTGCCCTGAGAGCCTTCTCATGACTGAACACATGGCCCACAATCTGGCTGTAGTAGTAGATGATCATTGAGGTCGGACAGAAGAAACTGAAGAAGAAGATCGTGGCGACAAACATGCGCGTATCAAAGTTATCGGTCAGATAATCGAATGTGCACGAGGTCAAATAGCCCTCGGGCACAAAACGACCCCACGTCTCCGTGTAGCAGGCAACAACAAATGGCGTCGCATACATATATATGAAGATTATCATTGCGATCGCCTTCCCGTGCGTCATCTTGCCCTCCATGGGTCGAGTGATGACATTGTAGCGATCGTAGGCAATGAATGCATTTGTCGCACTCGCTCCGATTCCCGTGTAGGCGCCAATGATGCCGTATATCTGGCAACCGAGATGGCCCAGTGCATAGCCCTGATTGAAGCTGTTGTATATAAAAACTGGAGTCTTGGACATCATCATGAAATCACAGATCGCCAAATTGATGACCAGTATATTCGAGGGTGTTCTCAACGATTTGGCCGCCGAGAAGACCCAAATAACCAAACCGTTGCCCAAAATTGAGAGCACAGTGAAAAATATGTAGAGTGTGCCCAAAAGATAATTCATCGACTCTGGCGGCTCCGGATATGTCAGCCAGTGTTCCGGTATATGACGCAGCTCATGCGGCGGCACATTCCAACCCAGCAGCCTCCCCTCCGCACCAAGACGCGCCTCCGGTAGCAGCACGGTCGTGACATTCCGTATAATGCCACTGCTGATATTGTACTCCATGCTGGCCCCGTCGCTGTCCAAGACAAAATCAGTGTCTGCTCGCCCTGGTCTTTATATATGCTAGCAGCTTGCCAGCAATTGGATTAGTTGCATATCTGCATCAGCATTTGTGGATTACTTTGTGGATTCCACTAATCTTGCACCCCAAGCCAAAGAAATTCGCTGAGCAAACTGTTTTGCATTGATTTTAGTCGCCTTAAGTGGGCGGAGGTCATCGACTGAACCAATTCAATCTATCTACGGTAATCTTTTGTTGGTCTTTGCTTTTTGGCTTGTCTCCTAATTGATATCCATATGTCGTTTGACCCAAACTCTTACATAACAAATTGCTCTTTCATTAGGAATTTAATCCATTATTTTATCGTTAATTATGTATCGAGACTGAATGTGGGGAAATAAAGTGTGTTTCATATTTATAAAAAAAAACAATTTAAGGTATGACTTGCAAATATAAGAGACAATGAGTGATAGGCAGTAGCTGAGAGCTATATTTATATATTATATATATCATATTTAATTTGTTTAAATTTGAATAACTTGGGGGATTTTGTATGTGTCTTCGACAAATAAATATACATAGAAAACATACATATTTTTTTCTATAATCATTACAGTTAATTGAAACATTTTTTAAGCAATATTGCAGACTAATACTAATTTTGTTGATTTTCCTTTCATTTTTTCGCTTAAGCTTAAATTTGCCAGAGGTTGTGAGTGGATTCTCAAATCACGTATTCGATTGTAAAATGTAAAAAACAATTACACTTTATTGATCACATACATTTTTCTTAGCCCTACGAAGCTGCCAATTCGCTTAGGATGTTAGACAAGCTTTAGCAGTATTGCGTAAAATTTAAAATTCAAGTGAATTAAATTGTGAAAATGAGATAAATCTAAGATATAAAATTAAATGCGGTCATAAAAGCGCATTTATAGCATACCAGTCATTTATATGAAACTATAAAAGTTCAAGATATGTATTCAACTTAGTTTCGCATCCTAAATTTGTTGCACATTAAGCTTTAAGTTTTACTAGCAAATCTAAGATAAAGAGAGTATATTCAATTGAATTACAATAGACACACATACTCACACACATATACAGGCATATCTATGTAGCTATTATTTGGGAGAAGTGTGGGTATTGTGCTGTCTGCCACGCCACTTATTAACACGTAAAACAAAAAGCGTAGCATTCTTTTGTGCGCTCCCAAAGCGTCCACAAACATAGGCAAACATATGCGGAGACATTGTGTGCGTGTGTGTGTGTGTGTCTGTGTGTGGGTATGTATGTGTGTGTGAGTATGGGTAATTATGTGAAGCTCGTGTGTGCACCTACAATTTGGGTCATAAATCATATGGAAAGAGTCCACAAAGGCATGCAAATATTCCCTTATTGCCCCCGCCAAAGTTCGCACTCAAATTTATAATTCCGATAGCGTTTGTGTGCATGTGTTCGTTTGTGTGTGTGTGTGTGTGTGTCTGCTCTTATGTGTATACATATGCCTAGCAATATGCTCAACACATATATGTTAAGATTGATTTCCCTTTGTTTGCCTTTTAGCGCTGGGATATATTCACCTCAATTGGAAGCTTTCTCTAAGTCTCCCCACCATCCCCCAAATCGCCTGCCCCCGCTGCGTTTGGGCCATAAACAACATGCAGACATGGAAGCCATGGGTGGTAATATAAAATAAGCTAGCATATTGTTAGCATACGCCTGCTGAAATAATAACTACGTGTATGTTAAACGAGTATTCAGTTCTACTATTTGATTTCATCGTTGCGTTCTTTTTTATTTTTTTATTTGCCGCCAAGGTGAATGACTCCAATGGGAACTTGCTTTTCCCCATGGAGACACACAGTTTTGGTGTATTGGCTGCACCGTGTAATTAAGTACAGCTGTTGGCGTCTTGTGGACTCTCCCGTGGCCCGCACATGTTGCAAGTTGATTAAAGATTGCATGTGCTTAGATATCATTTTCCCTCTGCCCACCTTTCCACTCTAAGGAATTTGTAACAATTCTGTCTTAAACATAAAGTTATTGAAATGCGGCAATGTTCTTACGTGCAACAATTAAAACAAGCGTTCATCGGAGATTGAGAATTAATAGTTCATCACATGATTACACATAGTTTTATGCTTAGAACCCTTTGTTCTAAAAATCATCTGAATTTGGCTTGTCTCTTACAATTTTAAGATAGATCCAATAAATTAAAGCCAATAAAAGAAATAGGTAGCAGGTTATTTTATTGTGAAATGTGGAACATAAGACGGAATCACCTTTGATCCATTTTATGTATATTTAAGTCAGCGAGATGGATCCACTATCCACCGTAGACAGAAGATACACTTTGATCTTATGAATATAATCAAAGGACAAAAGGTAAAACAATGTTTTGTTTATTTCTTAAATATATTACATGTTCAGATCAATGAGTCACTCTTACAAAAACACCTACGATCCCAAGGCATTCACTTCGTTAACTGTTTTTAACTAATATCAGAGTGTTAAGCAGTCGGCTAATTTCGATTGCTCATTTTCACTGGGTAAATTTAATTATGGTAATTATTTTTACTGCTTTACCAATTCACAAGTTTTTGGTTGGTTTGAATGTGCAACAATTAGTCGCTCATCCAGGTTAATGGCAATTTGGCTAACGGCTGTTGTTTTTTTTTTTGCTGCTGGTTATTTCAATTGCCAAGCAGATGCTTTTTATTATTTTTGTTAGTTGTGCTTGTGTTTTTGTATGCATTATTGTTGCTAGGGTTCTGAGTGTTGTAGCAAAAAAAAACAACTACTTTCGTTGCTACAAAACTTTACTTGAATGCATTTTATGCGCTGAAGCGACAGCACCGCCAACGGCAACAAGAGGCAAAAGCAACATGCCCTAAACAACTACAACAAATACAACAACAAGCAGCCCCCAAGGTATAATTTCAATTTCAACACTTTGCAAACACGCCACAGTTGCGTCATTAACTGCAAAGATTTGCATTCGAAACGCGTCTGCAACTGCTGTCAGAATTGTTATTGTGTATGTGCGTGTCTGTGTATGTGTGTGTGTGTGTGTGTGCGTTTGCTTGGCAGTTAGTGCACTCGCTGAAGGAAATGGCCGGCAGCAGCACAGACGGAGATGAGTTCAACGCAACGTCAGGTGCAGCAGTTTCATGCAACTACGGCAACAACAGTTGCAACAAGAGCAACTTCCAACAAGCAACCACACTCAGAAAAAGACGAGCTGATATTAGAAAACACAAAAAACAACATTCTTAATTGCTCAATCTAAAGCTAAAGTTTTTTTAAATATAATTTTTTACATCGAATTCTTTAATGGGCGTAGTGGTAATCTTTTGATCTGTGATCTTTTAACTTTCTAAATATGGTAACTAAAGCATTATAAACTTAAACTGTTTGATGTTACCGGGAGGTAGATGTAGGCTTGGACGCTGCCGAAATTTGGTGACTGCAGCTTTAAATTTGTGGGAGTTACGTGGAATTATTAATTTTATCGATTTCCGAGTCCAAAGTCGATGTTAATGTCAATATTAAAACTTTTGTGTGACGCTGGCAGAGGCAAATATACATTCCACGTGTCACGCCTCTACTTCAAGGCTATCGAAAAAAATAGAACAGCCTGACAAGAAGCATCACCACATTGCTCAAGAACAATATACTCTTGTACCTCTACTATCAATAAAAATAGAACAAACAGAACAAAGTTGTTGTTTTCAGGGTTTATTTTCTAAATTGTGAGATTAATTTTTTTTCAGGTGTAGCAACTGGCAACTTGGAACACTGCAAGTAGACTAGTTACCCTTCTGTTGGTTGTGATTCATGAAACTTTATTGTTTGCTGTCTGTGCTGTGCCATGCTTGTAGCTGCTGCAAACGCTCCGAGCTCAACATAAAATCATTTTCCATCATCCGCTCGCACCCCGCATCCAGCACTAACAATCAACAAACATCAGTGACTGATACTGACAACAAGAACAACAACACCAGCACAATTGCAACAAGTATCTAAGTAGTTACATTCAACTGGACTGCAGATGTATGTGTGTGTGTGGTATGTGTGCGTCTCTCGTTTGCTGCTTTCGTCACTTGTGAAGAATTCCGATCCCCACCCTTGCCATCTCTTATGCTTTTTACCATTGTTCTGAATTGCTCTTAGTCTAAATAAGTAATTCCAAAGCAATTCTTCAACTGGTTTGTTTCCAAGCTCTCATTTCCGCAATATATGTTTGTATTTTTAATATATTACTTTAAATTCAAGTTTCACTTTGATTTTTATGCAGATAAGGGCAAGTGGACTTAAAACCGGTTTATTTAGAAGACATTTCTCTACTCTAGATTCAAATACTTAGAGCAGAGTAAACAATACCTTAATTATAATTTGATAACTGACAATTTGTTTAAACTTAACAAATATTTAGTTAAAATACTAGAAAACTTTTTCAGAGCAACTTCAGTAACGATGTATTTGTTGAATTTTAAATATTTTTATAATAAATGTGTCAATTATATTTACAATGGTTGAAAAACAAAATACACATGTTACTTTTACTCTTAAGTTTATAATGCATTTATAAATCGAGTATTGTGATAACCATTCACATTACATCCATTACATGTATTACCTGTAGGACATTGCTCTTACGAGCAGAATATCATTTCCATTACTCTCTTTTTACTTGCCAGTACATACAAAATACTATATATGTGTGTAGATAAGAACGTACATGTATTCTACAGATGCAACACGGCATTTTATTGAATTCCAAACCACTGACAACATGGTACACGATGTGGGTGTGCCTTGTGTGTGTGTGTGTGTGTGTGTGTGTGCATGTGTGTGAGGTGTGCAGGTGTTTCCACTTCTAAGCTGCACTAGGTGTTCCGCTGTAATTCTTTCCGCCCTTGAGTTGAGCTGACTTCGTGATGTTTGCTTTTTGTTGCCATCAAAAATTAAAATAAAAAAATAAAAAGACGGTAGAAAAATAGCCAGAAAAACGAAATGCAGAAAGCGTTGCATACTTATGGGGCCAAAATCAGCCGCAAAGTGGATTCCTTTATCAACAAACGCCATCTTCCGTTTGGGGGCAATCTCGATGCGGATATATTAAACTTATTTTTACAGCAACTCGCCGGCGACTTAGCGTCGATGCTTACTCACTGGCTGACTGACAGACTGACTCACTCAGTTGCTTAGTCGGTTGCCTTTCAGCCGCTCATTACTGCATATTCTTGTGTTCATTTCTTCAGCTGCGCTTTGCTCTGTCGCACTTCCTTAGCTTTGGCATCACTTCCGGCCGGTGCCGCAGATTTAGTGAGCGCGATAAACTTGCCACCCCAGGGCGCTTTTCAACACTGCCACACAGACAGACAGAGAGAGAGAGAGAGAGAGAGAGAGACAGATCGTAAGAGTCTGATAGAAGGACAGCGTGCGGGCAGCATTAGACGTAAGCTTAATATTTCTCAACTTGAGGCGTTTGCCACTTCCGCGAACGCTCTACAAAAAAAACACACACCACACATGCACACACACTCAGACACACCCGCAAACATACAAAGAAACACACACATTCACATTCACGTTTAAGTTTTTCCTTTTATTGCTCAGCATTTTATTGCACAAATTTTAATATTTATTTTAGCTCTTGGTTTATTTTTCACTCTACCCTCGAGCAATGCTACACCAACACATATACACGTCTACCCATGCATGCACATACATTGATATATATATATATATATATTGCTTGTTGTTTGTGCACGTTTAGTTAGCTTTTTTCCAACAGCAGCTACATTTTAATGTTTAACAAACTTGAATGGCACTCTTGCCAGCACCCAAACAAACAGAAATAGTAAAAAACAAACACACACTCTAAAAAAAGAAACACACACACACACATACACTATCCTTTTGTTTTCTTAGCTGTATGCTATGGAAAAACTTTGTGGAAATTATTTTAAATTGTTAAAGAGGTTTTCACGTTTACCCGCATCTTAAGTGCAGATGTGAAAAGCGTCTGTTTTTATCACGTTTGCCATGAAAATTGTATTATTCTTGAATTTATATTTCGCTGCGACTTCCCCCTCTGGCGGCTTGTCCAATTGAAAAACTTGGCTTGGTTTAAGAATGGACTTACATTGTATATGTGCGTATGTATTTAGTTCTCAGCATGTTGATAATGTTTTATATGTCAACGTTCAGTTTTTTATTTGTATTTGTTGCTCTTATTGTTCGTCAGTTGAAACTTTATCTGACTAATTAGAGAGTACAGTTCATATTGAGTATTTAAGAGGAAATAACTTGATATTTTAAACGAGTGCCAAAGTTATTACTACATTTTATATTTTATCTATAAAATAAAGAATATAAAAAAAAATATAAAATGTGTTAATTCTAAGTGTTCTAAGTTCTTCAACAACAAATGTATTATTTATTATATATATATATGATATTTTAAACATTTATTTTATTTTAAAATTCACTTAACTGGATATATGTGAAGCTCACTTGGAAGCTCATTGATACTCAATAACTGAACATTTCAACTCATCAGCCTTTTCAAATTATTGCGTGGCATATTCATGTAAAAGTTAACAGACAAGTACTCAACTTTCTGAAATTTCAGCCTCATAATCAACGACGTTATTATACCCTAGGGCTATGAAAATAAATGTCTGTACATTTAATACAGCACAAAGACTATCAAGACATTTTTGTATACTTTGATACCGAAGGTAGATTACTAGGAAACTCCCAACCAACGATGCACCTGTTATCAGATTGTATTACTTATTGGTGTCAGAATATTTCGCAGTCGGTTAAACACGGCTGCAGCGATCTCTCTTCTTTGCTTTGTTCAAAATATTAGTAAAAATTAAATAATATAAATAATTTTCTTATAGTCTTCATATAAACGGCTTAATAAACACAGAAAATTTAAATTAATTCGTATTTTTAGTTCGTGTAACTGCAGAATATCTTATAGTCTAGCTCTCCCTAGTGGAGACTTCTTTTCGGTTAATATGCAATAATTTACCGGCTTAAATGTGAGTTTTTGCACACTTAGCGTACATCGAATTTATGAATAAATCATTGGCTCAGCCACTGGACTACATCCCTTTATCGTATAATGATAGAATGCGCTTTCGAAGCAGAAATTCGATCCATTGGCAGCGGGTTGTTGTTGAGTTTTAATTAATTGAGTGCTCATAAAAGTATTTAATATAAAAAAAAAGATCTGATGAAAGCAAAGCGAATGAAGATGCATATATAATAAGCAAGAATGCATTAAAAGAGATTGCTCGACTATGGACCTACCCACTACAGTCAATAAAGACCATCATATTAGTTTCTACTCAATCTTGTAATTAAAAACGATCGATTCAAATTGTATATTTGATTTTTTTGATAAAGTTGAGATATCTATTATATGCATATACCCTATTACACTTATTTGTAAATTCAGTGTAGAAATGTGGGGGAATGAGACTATTGAGATATCTGACAGTTGTTAAATGAATTAAATGAATTTAATTACCTTATTTTTTTCTTTTGATTATACATCTGTTTCTGCATCATTTGTCTGCCCAGCTCAGATATGTTCAATATTTCCGAGTACCTTTCATTGCATAATTGCATGCAGACCTTGCAAAATAATTGAGGAACCTTTCCTTACATTCAAAAATACAGGTGTTAAACTTCGGCAAATAAGAAATAACAAAAGGACTGGAGTCGAATTCCAGGTTCAGTCTTGAGCAGACATTACTCAAACTTCTCTTATATTAGCAATAAAATAGCTGCAAGACATGTTCTTGGTTCTCAGCACTAATATCGACTTGACCTAAATTTTGTGGTGGGATTTTAGTTTCTAGAGTTTGAGGACGATGTGGGTTGCATTCACAACTCATCGATAAGATTAGCATCAGCACTAGCTATTCAAACGCAAATACAAACACAAACAAGCAATCTCAGATAATTCTAAACAAACTAACCTCAAATCCACAATATTCAAATGCGGCTTCTCGTATTCCAATTTAAATGTCAGTCTCTGCTGTTGAATTGCTCTATAGGAATTCGGCAGCATCTGAAGGAAACTATTTATTTACTGTTAATTAATTAACCTCAAATGCATTTGGCTACAAATGTGCTTTGCATTCTGTCACCTCCCTTTGTACCTTGAGCTCCATTTACAGGTCACAAATTCAATGGCCGGCAGTATTTCATTGTTGTACAGCAAACGCATCCAAGTAGACCAGTTGTCAGTTGTCAAATATATAATAATTGCAATGCCACAGTGCCATGGGATAATTGCTTAAAAATTGTATGTCTTAGCCCGTAAATCAATCCGCTTACGAGTAGTCTATCTGCAATTGCAATTTTGGTTTCATTTCATTGTGAAATAAAAAAAATATTAGTAGAAGCTTATATCTGTTAAGGTACAATGTTTTGATGTCACAAGTATGCTACTCTTAATCATCTGTTGGTTAATCGATGAGTAAACACAACTCCTCAACTACTCATTTAAACGATAGATATCAAGAATGTATATTTGCATTTTACAGCTTATTAAAATGTAGAAGCGGACTCCTGGTGTGAGAGTGCGAAGTGGCAATCACTACTACTACTTGCCTTGCCTTGAACTAATGTACAGTCGCGGGAGTAATGTAATGTCCACTGTAGTAGCAAGTGGGTCGTAGGGTCCCTTTTCCCTTTTTATAAGGTCGACATATTGTCTGTCAGTCCATTCGTCTGTGTGAACATCCGGATCTCAGACACTAGCGATTTCCAATGTAAAATATTAGTTATCGTATCACACGCAAGATCAACATCGGATAAAAAACGCCCGAGTTATAGTCGGAAACAATTTCTCAAATGGATCTCATTGCTATAAGCATGCTAATAAAATGTGTGAGTTCTGCGGCGCCCCAAAATCTACAATTACATATATAGATACATACATAAAGCCAAGACGGGGATTTTGGCTCGGGTTTAAAAGCATGTGAAACCATAGTTTTTCAGTCAGAACCTGTGGTAGTCATAAGAAATGAGAGCAATTCCACACCTGGTTAGATTTAAGAGTATATAGATTTTTAAGGGGAAATATGACTAGAATAATATATTTAACATCTTCGTTCAGATGTATAGTTTTTTAAATTTCTGACGACATTAAATAAATATAAATCAATGAATAAAAATATTACTTTCTCAAAGGAAATAAATAAAATAAATTAGTGTTGCAACTTAAAAATGTACATTAAAAAATGTACATGTTTCCCTTGTCATTTTCGCCCACCTATTCCAACTGTAATGCTTGGCGATTAGATCGGCTGAAGCTATTGTTGGTACTGACGTTTGAGCACAGGGGCAATATATAATTTAATTTATGTCTGTGAATATAAAATACAGCCAGGAATAATTTATGTATGCTTGTTCCCATTCATTCGACTACTTATAAGTACATGAGTTGAGTACAATAGAACAGCTTTTGATTGCTATTGTTGCTGCAGTTGTTGTTGTGGTCATGCATTCAAATGTAATACAGATATGCCTTAACTTGTAACGGGCTATAAACTAAACTGTCACCGATTTGGGTTGGTTTAAGCCCGAGCTTATACTGTGTGGGTGCGCACGTATTTGTGTTTGTCGACAAGTTTGCAAACAGTGCATCCTGCTGGCGGGTGCGGAGGCGGATACGGATGCGGATACGGGTGGGAGTGTGAGTGAAAGTGTGTTACTTGCCTTTGTGCTAATGCAATTTAGTGTCTATGCAGCAAATGAACCTCGATTATGTGTTTATTAGACACCAATTTACGCCTGTGCAACAACTGGCTAGCAATGTTGCCAAAATTGCCATTGTTACCTGCACACACACACACACACACACACACAAACACGAGCGTTTGAGTTTGTGTCAAAGTATATATGAGTTTAGAGCAATGTATGCGATCTCATCACGTTTATATAATTTTAGCTTGCCTCCCGCTTTGCATTGTTTTGCTGATGAATGAATGCAATTAGGCCTGGCTGGTGTTCAAGCCAAGTGAGCACTCAATGACCTTGCAATCAACCCTTCAGTCCATTAATTGATTATGGCTATGTCATTGTTCCATTGTACTCGCTTTTTAGTGCTGCTTGGGATTAATAATAAATGTATTAATGCATTACATGACAATTGAGCACTCGGTGGCATGTTGCTTGTTTCTCGTGCGTGCGATAAATCTCAACTTATGGTGATAAGTTTTATACTTCAATTAATTTCACTTCTGAAAATTATTCTAATTCACGTTAATTAATCTCGCTTATTGTGATAAGTTTTGTACTTGAATAAATCTCACTTCTTGGAAATTATTCGAAATCATGTTAATCACTCAATTGTATATTTACTTAATGTAATCTTTACAAAATACAAATTAAAATTAAAAGACATGTTTAAAAATTCAAATTTAAAAGCAGAAAAATAAGAGATGAAGTGAATAATAAAATTTGAGCTTAAAATGGAAATAAATCGATTTTTGGGGGTGTCAAAATAGTTAAACATTGGTTGCCAATATTGCAGGGAGAAAACTCAATTGAACACTAAATGCGGCTATTTTTGATCAAAAATCACCGAAATATGATTATTGATTCTGCATGCGTTAGCTTTTTATACAGAAAACCGTATACATTGAATTTTAAATTATATTTTCTAGCTATCAGTTACTATGATACTACTATTTATATATAAGCCGATTGCCCAGTGTTCAAATGTATATAAACTGACAAGAAAAAGTATATTAGATACATTTGTTTAATCAGAAGGAATAAAAATTATATTCTGGAGCAGAACGTTGAACATGAAAGTATAATGCCATGATAAGATCAAAAATACCATTTTCTTTAATGTACAAGCTTAATCATCAGTAATTCTCCTAATATTGTATGTTTTGCACATTAGCAAGAACATTATATTAAGTATAATTATAATGCAGACCTGCTGACTTTTCAAGTCCACCTTCGATATTACTTAGATAGCTCTTTTTAGTGTTAAATTATTGGTCAGCTTAATGAGCATATGGGTCATATACCAGTGCAATTAAGTGGCACTCATTAAGCCAACCCAGACATATTATGTGCCAACTGAATAGTTGTAAACTAAAGCAAACCCAATTACACTGAGGCTCACTCAAATTTATTTACAGGCCATAAGCTAGGCACCCATTTGAACAGGCTAACACATAAGCATACACATACAAATGTGTGTGTGTGTTAGTTGTTTTCTCATTCGTTTACTCATAGTTTACATGCCTTACGGGCGTTAATTATTTATGAACAGGGAAAGCATATAATAAAATTACAGGCAAATGCCGCAAGGTTGAACGGTTTTGAAATTCAAGAAACTGAAATGGCAAAATTACATTAAATTTGTAGATATGTTGGCCGGCCAACTGGCCAAGTAATTAAAGGCTATAATAAAGCTAAACTTACACAAATGAGTTGAAATACAAGCATGTGGCTATAAGTTGCCACAATACGACAGACAGACAGGCAGAGAGACACCCTTTTGGGCCAAACCACGTGTCTATTGTCAACGCTGCAATTTGACACAAACATCCAAAAGAACGAACCGCAAAGCGAACCAGCCTTGTTCAGGGATATTCCCTTCTAAATATATATGCGTATTTGTGTTTATCTATGTTTAACTATATTTGTGCATGTATTTGGGTTTAGCTAACTTGCCCTTAGTACATTGGCTTTGTAGCATTTTATGTCTTGTGGTACGCATTATAAAATTAGTGAAATGACAGTCACAAAATGGTCTAATTGTCCTACTTTCCTTGTTGGTCCAGCTAGCTCTTTCGCTCTTGCTTGATCCTTTCTCCTGCCTCTACTCGTTGAGTGGGCAGTAGGGCTGTCCTTATCTGTGAACTGTTCTGTTTATGACAGTTGTCAAATTTTCACTGCCTGCCATTAACAATTTACAAGTATGCCTTGTGTTGCGAAAACTTTAGCTATTTTATGTATGTGTGTGTGTGTGTGTGTTAAACAAATATTTGTTTAAATCAATGGCGCTGAGGCCGGCAAATATCTGCCGCTAAACTTTACTATGCCATGTGTACACACAATCTAAAATGCTTTCAGGGCCTTCGTTATTAAAATTTGATGTGAGCAACTTGTAACACAATATATGATATTTATACACATATATATACATTTTTCGTGAATAAAGAAATACATAACTAAGATACTTAATATACAGTGAATATTCCACGATTTTCATCAACAGCATGTTTATTTTGTTCACTTCTATATCATACTTAAGCGCACATAGTTTTTGTTAATTTATATTAATTTTAAATTCGAAATTAATATA
Source organism: Drosophila ochracea (assembly GCA_035044125.1). Classification (NCBI taxonomy): domain Eukaryota; kingdom Metazoa; phylum Arthropoda; class Insecta; order Diptera; family Drosophilidae; genus Drosophila; species Drosophila ochracea. The sequence goes on from JAWNML010000034.1 coordinate 40,024, forward strand.
AGATTAACAATATATGGAAGGACATTAAACGAAAATTTTAATTACCTAATTTTGTACTCGACATATTGAGCAAATGACAAAGCAAATGTATTATTTGTTGCGTTTTTTGTTACAAAAAATGTTAAATATATTAATTTTCCAAAAATAATCAAGATTTGTGATTAGACTCTCAAGTGATTGTATTTGAGTGTCATAAGTGTAAAACTATTAGAAAACGAGGCAAGTGCATCACAGATAACCAACATGTACTAACAATATAAACTACCTTCCAGCCACAACCATAATTCTGGTTTTTGGTGATTGTCCAATTTGCTCTTGCACTAAAGCCTAAGTACTTTCGTATTAATTGCTGCAAAATTGCCATGATTGTGAATGAATTCATTATTGTTGATAGCAAACTTATTTGCCTATTTCTCATTTTAATTCAAAAATGATTGCTTCAAATTTGAGTGCATGAATTATGCAAAATAATTGCTGCTGGCAATTTTCCACATTTAAGATTTGCATATGATATCATTTAATAACTTTTGCTGCAGAAATATAAAATCCATAAATAATCAATTTAATTGAAAAGTATATTAGTCAAACATTAAATTCATGAGTCATAATTATTATTTTATTTAGAAAGTATATCTTGTTTAACTGACATGTCAAAAATTATACCTTCAATATTTATTTTACTTTATTTTGCTTATGCAAATGAGACTCTAATAGAGATAAATAAATAAGATGCAAACAACTAAATGTTGATTACATAATTTTTTCCGCAAACTTTAATTTTTAATAGCCTGACTCACAATATTTCATACTTATTTGAACAACACAAAACTTCTTGTTTTAGAAAACCAAAATATTTTTTTAAATAAATAATTTGACCATAAACCTGCAAAATGTATTTATATTTTTCTTTTCTACAAAGCAGGCTATTTCAAACTTGTGCTATTAATGTCAGGGTTTCGTCCACTTAAGCTGAATTGTAGTTTTGGCTCACAGCTTTGTGCAGTTTTAAACTTTCAAGCTTATTTTAGAAATCAGTAAAATATCAACTTCAACTATAACAAACACACATACAGATACCAATGCTGAAGGTGGTCCCGCAGCACAGCTTGCCTGGTGTATTTAAGTTACCAGCCAGCAATTGTGGCAACCGTGCAGTTGCACTTGCAGCTGCAGTTGCAGATTCAGTGAGGCAAACTGTGAAATGCATTTGCACATTTCGTTGTTGACATTTTCGCATGCAGTGTGGGCAAATTAAAGGAAACGCAGAAACAAAACAGGCAACAGCACCACAACCAGCTAGATGGGTATGGTCAAATGTCCAAGTGTTCACCTTGTATGTGTGTGTGTGTCTACATTTGTAACTATTCGGACTGTTTGCTCAGCGCCAGCATAAACAGTTGTAACAGTTGGCTCTACAAGTCCTCTGAGCTAGCCCTTTTGGCTATCCCCGTCCCCATTTCTGTTCCTGGCACTGTCCCCGTCCTAGTTTCTGCACCACAAATAGCAACGGTAATTACACAACAAAAGTGTTTACAAACACATGCGGAAAAGCAGGCTACAAATACAGCCAGGCAGCCAAATGAGTTATACAAATAATTATGCTCTGATTATTTTGCTAGCCACTTGCATTACAAAATTAAATGCTGCCTTCATTATAATCAACAAGAGAGCATAAGTTTTAATATTGGTCTCAAAACAAAATTTGCGCTTCTTCATTTGATGCGGAAGTTCATGATTTGGTCTTGCTGAAGAAACCAAATTATAAATAAAAATAAGAAAACAACAAAGAGCAAATGAAGTGACTGCCATATTCGTTATTGCAACTCAGTATCTAGATGGGAATTTTGAGCAGAAGTTGGGTTTATAGTTTTTGCTGATTGAATTCAAGCTAGTGAAGATAAAATCAAGTAAAGCAAAGACTAAGTAGCATACCAATTGGTGTTATCTACTCTTAACTTTAAGCTTTTTGCAGCGAATAAGACAGTAACTTGAATATGCACTATTTGGAACTTAGCTAAAATAATTAAACAACTGACTGGACAAACACTCCAAACATCTGCTTGAAGAGGAGTCCCGATGGGATTCAAATATATCAGAGCAGGGTATTTATAAAAAATGCAGAACCAGACAGTCACTTGTACATGTGGCATAGAGTTATATATGGTGTTCGGTGAAACCTTTTGCGAATAAAATATTGAAGACAAAATCTCAGAAGAAATCTTCTTGCACAAGCTATTACATTTTTACAGCATACCATTAACTTTCTTCAACGGAAGGTCCTTTTTCTTTTGCTGAAGGCTATTGGAGTCGGTCCAACCTACCATAGAATCTGAAAGTAGAAAGTTCTTGAATAAAAAACTTTTATGCTTTCCAACCAAGTACACGTGCTGTTATGACCATAACATTTCGGAAAATAACTGAACTACTTTATTAGTTTATACTATTACCTTATAAAATGCATATAATATAATAAAATAAGTAAAAAAGATTTACAAAAGCATAGCTAGCTTTTTCCAAATTGACTTACAAATAAATATGTATCTAATAATTTGTTAATGTTAATTTGTTACGATAAAATAAAGAAAGTTTTCCTTGTATTATTGGACATGGTCTTTTACCGCACATGGTCTTTTATTTCCGATTTGATTTCGTTTAAACGTCTGCAATTAATTCTATGAAGGTCCCACCCACCCACACTCTCCGTTTGTATACGCACATTTTATAATTCAAGTAATTACATTAAATGACGCATACGCCCTGTGGTCGCATTTTGAAACCGCAATTCTATGGTAATAAATATGTATTGAATTTGTTATAGCTACAAGCACACACACACATCCAATTACACACAGACACTTACTTATTATTACGGTTAGGTGATTGGGAAGCAGTCTTAGTTATGGGGAGAAGTGTGTGATTTATAACTAATTGATGAACACAATCTCATGCAATGCTAGGCACACGTTGGTTCAGTGTTGATGAGCGGCTAAGGAGGGCGTGGCACACAATAAAAATTTTTACACAGGCCACACACACACGCACACACACGCACACTCACGCACATACGTACACTTTGTGTTGAGTACAGTTCCGCACAAGGGCACTGTGAGCTGCGACCCGTGAGTGGAGTCGAGTTGCCGGCGGCGCTGCCGTCAAGTTGATTCATTCAAGCGTTTCCCTTGAATAATTTGCGCCATAACCGAATTTATTATGCTTGGCTGAAATGGGATGGGGGTGGGGTGGGTTGGGGATGGGATTGTGGCAGAACTTTAACTTGTCTGGCCGACTGCGCGCAATGCAGCAGGCTTGGGGTGGTTTGGGTTAAGGGACGCCGGGATTGCGATCACGCATTTCCGTTTTCGCTCGTAATTAATTTAAGTTCAATTTTTATATATATATCGCTTTGTTGTTTAGCACTTGCTGTAAATTGATGAATACTTTTAATTGATCCTAATGGATTTTGTACTGAACTGTGTGGGTGTAAAAGCCATTAGGCAAACCCACCCAAATGTAAATTTAACCCGTGCTTCTAAAACGTAATCTTTTCGAATTTTATATTTATTAGCCCAGCAAAACAACAATAGCAACAACCACATGGTGCCCATTGGAATCGAATTTTAATTGAATTTCAATTGATTGCAAAAATGTTCCATTTGATACCACAACAAAATTTCATTTTAATTAATTAAAATTGATAACAATAACGGTCTTGCTTGAATTGTAGATCATGTAATGGTTTTGTTCGTTTAAGAACAACACCAATATAGATTCCGTGTAAGTGCCAAAAATATTTTTATTTTATTTTTTAATGGAGCAACATTTTCCAAATTATCCAATCAGAGAAAGTAAAGAACTTTCATTTATTTTCTAATGAGCACATTTTTTTATATTGTAGCCAAGTGCAAATCACAATTAAGACAATCACAATCGCACTGTTGCAAATTCTATCCCAAGAGATCCTTTTGCCACAGCTTCGATAAGGTTATTCAAAGTTGTATAATCATATATGGAAATTTGTCAAAATTCGCAATTAGCGCCATTAACCTGGATATTCTTATTTGAAGGTAAAAAATTGTTTAAGCATATAAAATGCACATATTGTATATATTATTTCTAAATGAAGAAAATAATAAAACTAGGTTCTAGGAAGACGAAAACTTTCATTTAAGAATTGTGCTTTCTCAATTATTAGGTGACTTATCGTTGGGTATAAAAGTTTGGCGATTTCCTAAAATTCTAGGCGATTTTTCTTTCTAAGAGCAGTCACTGCAGTGCACAACATCGCCGCATGCAATCCACAGCATAATCCACAAAATCTCACTGGAATGTGTGTCCGCAGCGCTCGAAGATAAAAATAATAAAAATAAATAAGAATGTGAGCAGGGGAATTTAGTGTAGTAGCTGTTGCTAATATAAATTTAAATATAATCTAAACTTCGCATCTGCACATTGATAACAGCATGAGCCCCAAAGAAAGCTAAGCGTTTGCTTGGCTTTAACATTAGAACCAAAAACAACTAGAAAATGTGACAAATTTGTGTAAATAATCCATAGTTTTCAAAAAGTGAAATTAATTTCCATGCAATAAATTAGATGTGAATACAATTTAATAGTTTTAAGCTATGAAATGTATTTCATTTTGTTGAAAGAAAAGAGCAGTCATCTTTTATTTATTATTGATTTTATGTTTATTAAACATAATTATTACTCTTTTCATGCAAATTAATTATCCAAATTTAAATATACCACACTTTCCTTAAACTAAATATTGAAATATACTTGGATTTAAACTTAGTTCACTCTCTCTTGCTACTCTACTTTATCGGGCGCTCAAAAAGTCATTAAACTAAAACATTGGAACAACGAGAATAAAAATCTGGCGAACAAACACAATAAAAAATATGTCGAGAAATTGCAATCAAAGTGACATAGCACAAATTTTACAGATTTTTGCACGTTAACAATATGTGTGCCAATTTACCATACTATACATGAATAGGAATCAACGGCTGGCCAAATAAAAGCACGGCCAAAGTTTATACCAGCCAAAAAGTGAAAATAAAAATTTAAAATTATCTGCATGGAGTTGAACGGCAGCCTCTGTTTGGGAATTTGTATAAATATGTGTGAGTATGTGTTTGTTTGTGTGTGTGTGTATGTGTATGGTAGGAAATGCAGAATGGCTTTGTGGCCAACGCTGCGGTGCTATGCAAAATGGTGGTACCGGCGAATGCAACGCTGAATTTGATAATCAATTACCGTGCTGGGAACGGAGTCTACAGCCAGATGGAGAAGGAGGAGCAGGAACAGGAGGAGGAGGAGAAGGTGCAGAAGCAGGAGTTGAACTCGTGCCTGGGCCACATATGGGCCACATTTACTGCAGGCAACTGCATAAAAACCAATGGCAATGGCCACATGGTAAACACTTGAAAACCCATACACACAAATATACACACACTCACATGAATATACCATTGGGGGCAATCTCATTGACAGTCTACTGGCAAATGCAAATAGAAAGCGACAAAAGAATACACTTGACTTTTCCACAATGCTAGGTGTGAGCAATGTGAAAGTTTGTGTGTGTCTTTGGGCAAGTGAATGTGTGTTTGTGTGTGTACAGGTAGCAATGCACATAAATATCAAATGCTCTTACATTTGTTGACATTTTTCATAACAGATTGCAAATTGGTTGTCTGCTTTGTGCAGCTGTTGTTTGCCATTTCCATATATGTATCTGTATCCGTATCTTTATCTGCATCTGTATCTTTGTCTACGTGTGTGTGTTTCCATCCAATTAATAAATTGCATGCTACAAATGCTAAGCTGCATAGCCCACAAATTATATTTATGTCACTAGCTGGAAAACGGATTCTAGATTTACAGATGGCGTTCAGTAATTTTTGGGTTGATTTATTCAGTAAGAACAATATGCAAAAATTCATACATGTGATTGGTTTTCAAATTAATATTTTTATTATTGGCATATTTCGGATAAAACTAGCTGTATCAAATAGCTTTTGCCTACTTTCAAGTTACTTAGCTTCTTCATGTTCAACTTCAATACACCCATGTAAGTAGATCTGTTATGCATTTAATCAAATCCACTAATAACTTTAATTTAACAATTAAATTACATATATTTTATTCAATTAGTGGAAACATTGTAGTAATGAATTATCTCGTGAATTCAATTAAATCGCCAGTCTATGAAGGTAATTTAAATTAATACGTCAATTAATTAAAAATTTTGATTATAAATTTCAATTATTTAACTTTACTTTTTTTATTTATTGTTTGTTAATTCCAATCATCATTTAAATCATAGTTTATGAACCACACGAATTGTCAATAAATTTAGATTCAAAATTTGGGTTTATTATTTCTTATCAAAGTAATTATAATTTTCATAAATACATTCAATGTATCAAATAAGCATTTAGATAATAATTGTCTGGCATAAATCATCCCTTACCGCATACGACTGTTGCTCACAAAGTATTTACAAAATCCATTAAGAACTTGTTGCTCGCAACCGAATAGTTGTTTGATGTAAGTTTCAAACATTTAATTAATTTCACTGAATTCAATTTAATTCCTATTGAGGGTGATTCTATTCACAATCTCACTCAATACCACAATCATCAGTTGCATCCCAAGGACATCAGCATCAGCATTTATTCGCATAGAGCACATCATTAAAGTACGCTAATACCAATTTACGAACGCCCAACCATAAACACTCAGCTCCCATCCGGATTATTGACATTTCCTGGACCAATAAAATGAAATGCCAACGCAGTGAAGCACGTAAAATTCAGCACATTTTCTTGCATACCCTTGTGGAGCAAATAATTATTTTGTCATAAAAGGGATTAATATTAAATGGGTTGATGTGTAAAAAATACTTATTAAATTTTAATAGAGATTTATGCGCTTAATATTTATAAATGCAAGTTATCATTTAATTATAAATGTAATCATTTAATCATTATATATTTGTTTTTTAAAAGCAAGCCGAGGAGGGTATTTCCTCTTCGACTATGTTTATGCAAAGCCGTTATATCTTGTTTTTTATAACAAAATGTTCTCCGATGATGACCAACCACATCGTTGGCCTTGCTGTTGAGCCGCAGCCTAAAAGACAATGTTGGTTGGGTAGAACCTGCACAGAGTTAATCAAATTAAGTTTCGGTTGGGATTGTGAAGAAACTGTGCAGGATACGCAGTACGGACGAAGACGAATGGACAAACAGGCGCGTAAATTAATCATTTTTCTTTTTATTGTTTTTGCTTTTTTTTTGTTTTCTTTTTTTTTGTTGCATTAGTTGAAGTCTGGTCATGGTTTGGCTTCTCGCTTTCCTGCGACTCTACAGCCGCTTAAGCTTTAATAATCTTGTGTTTTTTCTTAGTTGATGATAGCTTTTTATCTTGCTTTATGTATTTCATAGTTACAAATATTAAGAGTCACTTTAATATTATTAGGAAACATCAAAATTCAACAAAGTAACTCAAAGATATATTGCTAAAAATGTTTATATCTTGGTTTAAATATATGCACATATATAGAGATTACACTCAGAAAATCAACCTGAAGTTTAAGAAACCACTCTGAAAACTTGAAACATATTCTGCTTTTAATAAATCGTTTCTAAAAATCTAAGTGCTTCTCTTTTGAATTACAACGTATTGTTTGCCACTCGTGTATTGTGCATTAAGGAAGATGTATGTAGTAGTTGGCACTTAATTAAGGCTTTTGCAACCATATACAAGTCCATATGCATCTGCAGGCATTTATTTATCAAGATTCTTTTTAAGTGCCTGTTTTTTTGCTTTGTAAATTATCTCGGTGGTCAGCTTAATTTAGCTTCCTGTTCCCAACATTTTTAACTTGTTTTTTTTTCTTCGGTTTTGTTTGTATTTGGATTGCACTAAGATTAAAGTTTTTTTTTTGTTTTATTTTCTTAGACCGTTTCTTATGTTATTTATGCTCTTGCGGTTTATTTTCATACTCTACAAAACTTATTACGAAACTTATTAACAAAGTCAACACTCTTTTGGCCTGTGCAGTCTGGACGCAAAAAAGTTTATTATGCCGCGCAGCGTTTTCCATTAAGAGTCTACACCGTCAACCCCTTGTCAGTGAACCCCTTTTGTTGTTGTTGATGTTGTTGTTGCCGCCATTGTTGTCGGGGCGTTGGTCACATTGTAATGGCGTTGCCACTTTCGGCACTTTGACGGAAATGTTGTGCATTATGGGAAACTTGCTCAGATTTCCGTCGCTTCCGGTGCGACATTTATTCATTATGATTTGCTCATTTCTCAAAAGTTTTTTCTCTCTTTTCTCTCTTCTCTTCTCTTCTCTTCTCTTCTCTTCTGTTTTTTTTTTTTAACGGCATTGGCTTTGAAGCGCGTCTACTTTGCGGGAGTAGCGTTAATTGGAAGAGTTTTGGTTGCCTTTATTTGCAAATAATTAAAAACTCTCTCTGCAGGTTTGTTCGCTTGATAAACGCGAGTTGTTAATTTATTTATTGACCCTTCTCACACTTTTCGCATAATATCATTGCTGTAAATAGAAAGTTTTGCGGCTTTGCATTGCTCCCTACCATTTCCTCTCTATCTTTCTCTCTCCCTATGTGTGAGTCTCGAATTGGGCACCCTTCCATAATCATTTGAGTGACCCGCATTGGACTTCCTTGTTCCCCAAATTGTATTGACTCAGTAATTTTGGTTTGCTGATTTGGGTGTCTTGTGCTACGCTTGGTTAATTAAGCGAGACGTTTGTACTCAATACATTCACAATAAAAAGGGTCGAGGCTCGAGCCAACCACATTGCCCAACTCAAGAACTTCCCTGAAATTTAAACCTAAACTGAAATTTATTAAGAATAGTACAATTTCTTACTTAATTTAAAATTTACCTTTTAAGAAATATAAGTGGATTTAAAACCAAATACTAAAATCGAAAGGGCACGTAAGGCCAAGTCAACGGATCTCTCCATCTGCTTATAGAAAAAATGTATTCTAATTTTTACTATCATAAATGTATTTTTTTATTTTGTAGATTAGATTATTTAAGATGATGAACTGATTTCAATTCAAACCTTAGTCGAATTATGCCAGGCCTTTCTCATCCTAACACATTCATCTATGACAACAAATGATTTTTGCCTGCTATTCCTTTTGCCAATTTCGCACTTTGTCCCCAATTAATTATTGTTTGCTCATAATCGAGTTTTGCATAAGTATTTCTTTAATCGAATTAATTAATATTGATCATATAGTATTAGCCAAATGAGCTGGGTCAATAGTATTAAATTTCCCAAGAATAGTATTAAATTTGAGTGTTTTGGTCAAACTGGCAAATGTACTCCCTTCCCCAACTTATTTGGTTTACTCCTACAATTTGCATCAATGTACTGGGGCAAGCAACGGAAAAAAAAGAAGAAAAACATCAAAAAAGTACACAAATATCTAATAAATATTTATGGCAAAAAATAATAGCCAAAGTCATAAAATTGTTTGGTCTGCCGACGCGTCGTAACGCACACGCACTCACACACACCTACACACACCTACACACGTTCGTGTACATAATTGCAGGCAGTGTGTGTGTGTCTGAGTGTGTAGGTGTGAGTGTAGTCCTAAAGTTTCCTTTACAGTTTCAGTGAAGCCTACTCATTTTTAATAGAAAGCCACATTTTTTGGCCTGTGTGTGTGAGCATCTGTGTGTGTCAGAAGGGTCGAGGTAGTGTTGGAATGTGTTTTGCGTCGGTGTGAGTGTTGTTGTTCAGTTAACTTTGTTTACAGGCTGAATAACCATTCACATTTGTATGTTGGGCAGGTGAAATCCATACTTGATCAGAATAAAAAAAGATTTTACGGACCATGCAATTATGCCGGTCAGGATACATAGGCACAATACGGTGGAAATGTCTGTAAGCGATTACGTATGCAAATGGCTGCCAGAAATTTGAGCAGAAATTTGTATGCTTGATGCTCCAAGCCCGCAATTTGGTGATTGAAAAATGTCTTGGTGTTGCATTTGTTGTCTAAATTGCTGTACCAGCTGATATTCACAGGGAACACTTGTCAGACACTGGCTTAATTGTAAATTCAGTCCCAAATCAACATAAAAGTATTTTACATGCCTTGATTTTATAACTGACTTAAGCACTTTTGAACAATATGTTATAAATATAAATATAATCATTTGACGTATACATTTAAAAGATTATTTCATATGTAATTAAGCTTTAAGCTAAAAATATTGTTGAAATTCATTTAATTGAGGCATTTAAGCAAATATAATTGTTGTGCTTAATGTAGAATGAGCATATTCATATGCACATTTAGAGCAGATTTTGTTTGCGCTTAATTTAACTTTTACATTTACAATTAAAAGCGAGTGGAAATAAACGAAACATAAAAAGAAGCAGAAGCTGCGAAAGAAAAATAAAAAAATATTCACAGCTTGTAGGAAACAAAATCACTTAAAATTCATGACATGGCGCGCAAGTCCCGCGTCGGGAGGGGTGCCTAACACTTAAGAGTGGGCACATTGTGCAAGTGCGAGTATCTTGTATTTTGGCCATAAATTAGCACAACGCTGCACACACTCAATGGCAAAAGGGCTTTTGGAGGAAACCTCGGCCTTTTATTTATTGTGGAGCCGGGTCTCCAGATTGCCACATGAGTGTGGAAATGTCTTTGTTTGTGTGTGTGTGTTTGTAAGTGTGCGTGTGTGTAATAAACGAGGCCATGCAACCAACAACTTGTAAATGTATCTCTGTTGCTGCCACATCTCCATCCATATCCATATCCACATCTACATCTACATCTACATCCACATCTACTTTTACTTCTACTTCCGATTCATTTGCCAGCCTTGCTCGGCTTTGCTTTGCTATTGCGCTTTTACGGCCGTAGCGTTTCTTACAGCATCACTTTATGCTCCAATTATAAGCAGACACCGCTCCAGTGTATCCTGTTCAAACAAATACCAAATGGGAGTGCAGAGAACTTGCAGCATGCCACGCGCAACTGACTCGCCGAGTGGAGTAGAACTCTCAGTTCCTCATTCCAATTTTTGTTTGCGGTTTACTGTTACTCTGTTGATTTTTGTTTGTATATATCCGCTAAATTAATGGCGTCCACTGCTGACACTTCCGCTACACATACATACCCATACGCACACACACATACACCTCTCTTCTATGTAACTCCAAGTGGCTGCGCTTAATAAAGTTGTGGTTAGCTGTTATGGCCGTCTCCTGCCAGCCGACACCCGACCCAGCACCACCCGCTGGCACCAAGAATGGTGACTAGTTTCGACCCCCTGCTATCTACTTTTACTCTCTTACCCCTGTTGTTGTTGTTGTTGTTAATCAGCATTTTGCCATTATCCTTTTACACGCGCCTCTGATTATGAACATCATTAGTTACTACTCGCTGAATCTGTGTGCCAGCATCCAAGATTTATGAGTCTGCAACAGTGCCGTGTTTTCTTACGACCCCCCAACTCCCTCTCCATCACGGCCAGGCTTGCCACTGCCTTATGATTCTATTACAAGCTGTAGTTACAGTTAATTTGACGTGCATAATTGTGGGTGTGGCGACTACTTAGTGTGCGTGTTTGTGTCTGTGTGTGTGTGTGTGTGTGTGTGTGTCCTTTTAACCAACTTGTTGTTTCTTCCAGCTTACTTACATTACTTGCCATTAAATATATGTCCGAGGACACACGTGGCTCTAAGCATCTTCAACAGGTTGAACTGACAATGAAATATATTAGCTGTCTACTCCTGACAAGCACGTTTTACGTTCTCCAATTAATCAAATATAATACTGAGAAATGGCTTCAAAGAAGAATAGTATTAATCACTTTAAACATCAGTTCCAGTGGGCTTAATTAAATGCAAATATGTGTTTGACAAATAAAAAGTCGGTATATATATTTTGTTTAAATTGTTTGCATTTAGTTTAAAACCTTACAAATCTAACGATTTATAATATTTGGGGTTCGATCCTAGATTATTATTTTATTGAAATTATTATATTTAATATTTGCGGAAAAATCAATACGTAGTAGGCTTGCTGATATTAATGAAATAGAGCCAAAAGTCCTGGCATCAAGTGGTATTATAGTTTAGCAGTAATTTAAGAATTAATTTGCGCACTTTTTCAATTAATCAAAAAATAACAAACGTTTTGTGTACTCTTGGTACAAATTAGTATGAACAAAATCTGAATTTTAATAATAATTATGGCTATGTTATATTTTTTAAGTGGAACTTAGTCTTGTCTTGTATGCCATTTAGTAATTGGTTAGTTAATTTAAAGGGCTCAGCCAATTCTGGCTTTTCATTTGTAAGCATAAGTGACTTTAAATCTGTTACTTTCAAGCAAATAAAAATTTTGGACAAAGCTAGAATCACAAACATTTGCTGATATTAAAGAGAAAAAAAATAAATAAACTGGCGGTAATTTGTGGAGCAATAACTTGATATCGCTTTATGTCCTTGAGGCCTATTCCAGAAGAAGGCAAGTTGCTATTACGCCCAAACACAGACACACGCACACACGCACAAGTGTCGCGAGTTGAATTGACCCCATTGGCTCCTTGGCAATTGGGTTCAGTCAATTGACGACAACTGTGCCTGGCTACGCAACGTGTCGCTTAATTGATAACGACGTCAACAAAATTGAAGCCATGGACGCAATTCGAACCAACGATTCAATAACAACAACAACAACAACAAAAACAGCAGGGCCAAAAGCAACAATGGGCAAAAATTCGAATGGACTACAACAACAACAAAAATAGCAGCAGCACCAACAGCAGCGAAAGCGAACTAGCAAACAAACCAAAAAAAAAAAAAGGCAAAATACGAAAAATTGTTTTCAAGTAGAGCGGCCACTTGACATCAAAAACATGCACATGTCCAAAACAATATGGCGACCAATATGCTCACATATGCCAGCAAATGTTTCCCCCTGTGTATGTGTCAGTTTGTGTGTGTCTGAAGCGAGTTCGATAAATGGTTGGTTCAAACCGGAAGTAGCAAACATGAATGCGCACACTGGCCACTCGCAAAGAGGCTGTTGGTTATGTCTCCCATGAGAATGTGCGGATGTATTTTTAAGAGCCGCAATTTTCCAAGCAATTATTACCATTTGTATGGCCAATGCAACGATTTACCGCAGTGCTGTGCTCCCACTTGGTCTGATCGGTGCAATGGGCTCTGAATTGGCGAACTTGTCAATAGTTGACGGTTAACATTTAATTGCCACAATTGTCGAAACACTTTTGTTTAATTTTTTTTCAGGTTGGTCTTAATTGGATGTAGCGTTTATCCTAAATCTCTTGAAGTTATTTCGCATTGTAAAAGGGAGCAACAACTGATTTTCTATGCAGAAGGTTTAATACCCTTCCATTGCCAATTTTGTTAATATAGTTAGATACACAAATAATAGATACGAGTTCAGAATGTATATCTATTTATTTATTTTTCATTTAGTGTGCATAAAAAGGAATGCGTATAAAGCCAAATATGCTTGGGCGAAGAAAATTAATAAATAAATATAAATATAAATAAATATTTCTATAGCTTAGATTTAATTGTGCACTTTAGTTTGTATGTTGATTTGTGGTCCCATAAGTTATCAGTATCATTTGACTGAGTGTAGGGTATTCTCAAGTCGCGAGCTCTTGACTGGAGAGTCCTCTTAGCTATTATTATTTACTATTTTAAATTTTTACGCGTTCTAGTATGAAATTTGTGTGAATTCCCAAATTGTACTTCATGCGAATCTTCCATATATGCAACGCAAGCAGAAATATATTGTTTATCATATATGCAAAGACTTGTTTGTGTATTTGTACGATATTTTGCAAATTTATGATTTTAATTGGTTCGGTCAAGCGGAAAGCATTCTTAATGCTATTGTTGGTCGACAGGCTCTCTGGGCTTTTGTAATATGCTTCCAATTTCTTTTTTTTTTTGGTTCTTTGGAATTTACAATATTGCATTTTACTTGTGTTTTAATATTTTTCATCATTTCGTGCATTTCTATTGATTGATTTATTCAAGTGAACAAATAATACTACACTCTCTTCACATTTTTTATGGAAATTATATCGTTTCTGAATATTTAAATTTCAGCTCACAAAAACCTGAATCGAATATGTGACGCAGTCAAGTATTCAACAGTGTTCGTTTTTCTTGCGTTTTCTGTTTTATTCAATACTCGTGCTATAAATATATTAACCCTTTCCCTTTTAAAAGTAAATAAATAATATTAAAGATAAAGCAATTGAAATATTTGAGTTAATTCTGCAGTGGGTCAGGAATTTTAATTATTTATTGTGGGCCAATTGCAATCTTTTCAGGATGACTACACAAATTAAAATAAAATAAAAAATTTAATTTAGCAAAGAAAAATTGAACAAGTGAAAATGTTGCAGTCGGGCTTTATCGACTACGAAACACTCCGATACAAATAAGTAATACCATTGCACGGAACCAATATATTCTGAAATTTAGTAATTTTTGAAAATCATTAACCAATAATCAAAAGTGAAAAAAGTGCTTATCCTTAAACAATATTAGCAGGTATCACTTTCTAACGGAATTTTTAAATGAGCCTGGCGCGGGTATAAATGAATATATTCACAGCATCAATCATAGAAACACTTCAGTTGTGAAATCGCAATGATAACCCAATTAAAGCTGCTGAAGCACTCTCATTCACATGAGCCAATATAAAAGTTATTACGTATACGACGCATGTGTTAATGCCTTTTCATGAATCTTATTCAGCACTTTTGGGTTTTATTACAAAAGTGCGAGCCGCTCCCAATGACTATGAAAAGTGTTATTCGAAATGCACATGTGTGTAGTATGTGTTTGAGTTCACGTTGATGTGGGTTAGGGCGAGAAAACAAAGCTGTAAAGCAACAATGACGGAGACAAAGGAGCCATAAAAGCCTGATGACAGAGCCATAAACTGTTAACAAAAATACAAAATGTGAAAATACACATACACATATCAAAACTCCCTCATTTGAGTGTCAGATCGAACAGCAAACAAAGCAAAGCAAAAGCGTTGCCTGCACATTAGCAATCTCGCTGTGATGGCTGCATTTTGTCATGATAAACACTTAAAAGCCATATAAAGCCTGGGGAGTGGATATGACATTGATGTTTGCCAAGTATGTCTAGCCACAAAAATTAAGTTAATATTATATCTTTAAGAATACCTGGCAGTGGTAGGATAAATTCCAAACAAGTTTAATATAAAAAGCAAACATATTCCATTGATCTATTAAATTAGCAATTTGACAAATGATGCAGGTTGAAATATTTTATAAAATTGTTCTAGCATATTTCATATTGTTCCTTGTAGACTTAAGAGATGTCAGCTCTCTACAAGTGCTCTTGGTTCAAAGAATATTTTATTTGGATTATACATATAATTTGTTTAGGGTGAAGTGTTGGAACATCTATTTTTGAGAAATAATAATAAAATAATAAATTCCATTATGCCAAATTTAAAGTCATAATGATATGCATGTATTTCTGCTGGCCCTGCTTTCTTATTCATCGTCCTTTACATATGTTTTATTTAACTGCTGTTTCCCACTGGAGATAATATAATAATTGACGGTTTTGAGAGCTGCTGTAAAAGTTCAATTGTGCTAAAGCTGTTTACGAAAAAAATCAACTCATTAATAAATATATACATATAATGAAACAAAACATACATACATACATTGCATATACATCTATATAAAAGTGGCTGTGCGAAAGGGAAAGCACCGAAAATGGCCTTTGATTTTGTAGCCAATTTTTTTTGGGAATTTTCGAAGCATTAAAGTTTTTATATGCGCATTTATAGTCTTAACAGTTTGTTTGTGTGTTGCTTGTATGTGTGTATCTGTGACTTCAAAATCGCATTGACTTGTTTGCGCCCACGCTATAGTAAAAGTTATAATCCCCTGTTTCACAGTGAGCGTTAAAAGCATTTGGCCCTGACTGCATGGCTGCTACAAAAATAAAATCGTAAATTTAATTTATCCTCTTGAGCTGAAAAAAAAATAATAAAAACAGCAGACATGTACACTAAGCAGCCCATGTGTCCTTTTGTATCCTGACAGTCGAGCATTGAAGCGATAAGGGGGAAGATCAATTGTCATTTCATTGAGCAACGAGCTGGCGAACAAGTGGCAGAACATTCCAAATGCGAAGGAATTAGCTACTAGAACGGAATAGTTCAATGGAATCTAACACCACTTAATGCTTCCAACTTAGTATTTTCTCTGTTTCTTCCCACATAGATTGAACTATGGCTTACAAGTCGTTTTCGCACCACAAAGTTACGGCAAAAGAAACACATGTTTTAAAAAGTATCGACACGGGATTTCAACAAATAAAAAATACAATTACAATTTAAGTTCCTTTAACTACCATTTTTGGAACATATTTTCACACACCTATTAAAGATTCTGCTGAATTAATCTTAACGTTGAACAAACAAATTATGATTAGCATTGACAAATGAAAAAATAAAGATGCCGGGCTGCAGCATACGTACATGTGGCAAGAGTGTCACCCATAAGCGAGACAAGTCAACGCAGCTTAACGATGTGCGTAAGTGCAACGATATCCATGTCACTGGCGATATCATGATGAGGCGCCAGTTGAGGCGCCGGCGCACGCTATTTGCCAATCGACGGACTGATTGATGGCGTGGCAGCGACTCATATATCAAATCCGCATGTAAATGGCCAGACAGACGGGGGAAGGGTGAGAAATGAAAGGGAGACAGCGAGACAGACTGTTCGACTGTCTAAAGGGCAGACTGTTTGGCCACACGCAAAGCAATTTAAAAAACCATTTGTCGGCATAATGCGTTCAAAATCCGAGGGAGACAACGGACAGCGGAGATGCCACCCCAGATAGATGTGGCACATTTTCCAAATAAGACATAGGCTGCGACACGCCACATAAAAAGATGGCGGTGTGAAAATAAACCATTTCCGTTTTGCCACGCCCAGGAATCGTAACTATCTCTGTTCACATGCGTGTAACTATTCATGTATGTTGGTCGGCTGCTGCTCAACTGGGCGTTAAAAATTCAATTTACACAATTTTGAACGCAATTAAATTGGAGCTGCGTCCCCCCATCTTATTCATTCGTATTACTTCATCGTTGAGGAGCACGCAAAGTTGCTGCTAGTTTTTATGTGTTTCACATTTTGTGGGCTTGATGCGTTGGCTGGTCGCAACTTTTATGTTCATATTTTATGCATTAAGTACTCTATTAAATTTTTTGTTGCCACTCTTCGGCTAAGCCATTTTACCATGAGCAACATGAACATTCTTGTACATACTCACATGCATACACATACATATACATATATGTACAAATACATATGTATGTATGCTTTTGGATGACCCTCAGAGTTACTGCGGGTGGTGCTTGTTTATTGTGTGGTTTCTTTACGAATTTATAGGGTGCTTGACATGTGGGTTTTATCGCCAAAGCGGCGTATGCACGATATTTATTTGATTTTGATAACACCACGCATATAGAGGAGAGATAACTTAAGTTTGTTGCACAATGTGTTGCATGAGAGCTTTATATGATGATATATTTTTTTTATCAATTTATTATTTTACTTATTATTACATGCAGACCAAAAATTAATTATTTAAAGTATTTTGCTTCTTTAACATATACCAAAATATTACAAATTATCCTTTTCTCATTATAACTTTTAAGTACGCTCTAATGTGATAGATAGAAATTCAAATTCTTTACTTATTTTGTAGTTTCACATGTACGCTTTTCAAAACAAATTCATAGATTATAATATTTATGCATTTCAAAAAGCATAACTTTTTTTCTTGGTAACCTATAATAGCGATATTTTATTTTTTATTTGCTTATTTACTCAATTTGGTATAAGCAAAGCACACACTTTTTAAAAATAAAAACTTTAAAATTAAAATTAATGTTACAAATAACACGATTTAAAATTAATCGCGTATACGTAAATTAGAATGGAAATTAAAAAATAAAATAAAGGATATAATAAAAATAAACATTTATTTATATATTATCAAGGCGACGTTAAATGAAATACTTTCATTTTGAAATATGAAAATAAATGTTATTTGCAAGTAGGGTAAAAGAAAATTGTAACATTTTAAAACACTTGCACGCTCGCTGTTGTATTCGCTATTCTTTGCATGATGCTTTTGATGACCTCAGATGACATGAAATGGCACGGCAATGTAACGGAAATCGGCTTAAAATTTACTCGGTACTCGCACACAAATACATAAGCATACACACACACACACACACCCATAAGCACACACAAAGCGTGCGTGATTTATGGCCTACCATGCAGTGGGTGCCTGTTCTCGTAGCGGCAAACACTTTCTGAAGTCGGCCAACAAAACAGAGTTATGGCCTGCGTCAGCGACTTATGCAACTAATGCAACTGAACGTCGTCGCGGCACAAGTGAAAAAAGTTATTTACGGGAAACTTCCACAGCGGAAAGTGGGGCGAAGGAAGCATTGTTGGTTTTGAGCCTACCTTGCGCACTTTTTAAATCATTTTTCTTTATATTTCTATTCAAGATTTTATTTTTTTCTCGTTCGGCACAACTTGGCTCAAGTTGGCAGCCATTTTGCATTGTGCAATGCGAGTGAATGGAATTAGGGTAGCCAGTGGGAGGTGAGATTGGTAGCGTTATTTGCAAATTATGTTACTTTAGTCAACTCGAATAAATCTTGGGCGAAATAGCGGGCCACTGCTGCTCTTGCCCACACACACAAATCACAGGCAAATTAGTTACCAACTCTGGCAAAAACTTGTTGAGCTGCAACTTCGAGTACTACTATGTGTATGGCCAAAACTTGACGCTAATGAGTAAATGTGGCAAAAGTTTAAATTAATTTTTGAAATGTGCTGCTGCTAACTGTTTACTGCAAGCGTCCCACCTACAGCGACAGGGCCAACAATTTCAATTTCTTTTATAGCCACGACTCTTTAATTATATTTTCGACACTTGCTGACCCCTTGACCTATCCGCCCACTGGCCTCAAAGTCATGTGCTCTTCAACTGTGCACCTAACTCAGCTACAGGGCCAAGCTGACCGATGGCTGCTATTCAATATCAAAAACATCGCCGGGCAGGCCATTCAGTCAGTGTTTGTCAAAAAACAGGACCACAGCCGGGTCAGCAACATGTTTTTCATTAAAAAAAAAGTAGATGTTAAATACAAAAACTGACAAAGATGATTACACACTTTATCTGCTATCCAGTTTCCCCTTTGTTGTATTTTACTTTTATAGCTTTGTCAGTGTGATTCATTTGAGAGCAAATCAGATAAATTGGTAATAACGTTTAATGACAAGTATTTATGGAAAAGTCGTTTGGATTCCAGTGATTACAAAAGCTTAAAATGACAAAAAGGACATTTTTGTAATGATTATTTGCGTTCTGAAACGAATATTTATTATATAATTCTTGAAATTATTGTTGGCAAATTAATAAACGCACATGTCCCAAATAAAATAACTGCTTTTTGACACCCACTCAAAATATATATATATCAATTTTATTAAGTTTATAGCAGGTATTTAATCAATCAATTTGATTTTAATATATACTTACATAAATATTTTGCTACAACAAATAGCAGAATGCCACACAGGTCTCAAAGAAATTAAACTAAATTTCCTAATCAATGCGTTTGCCATTTGCACTCAAGAAGAGCAACCGGTGGGATATTAAGGACAAGCTGTATTCAATTAAATCAAATTGTATGCACGCAATGTATTGGTGATAAACTCAGTCCCGAAGCAATTTCAATTTGTATGTGCAGGTGAACCTTAAATATGGCTTAATATGTATAGTGTGTATGTATATAGATGGATGTGTGACTGGTAACTCTGTTAACCTGATTGAGCCTTTAGCAATATCGATTGGCTTTGAGCTGCTGCTTGAACACTCTCTCTTGACCAAAATGCCTGGCAGCAAATTGTGCCTAAACTTATTTAGGCATAATTGTATATTAATTTGAACGCTTCGATTGCCTTTCCGATATACTGAACAATTGTGAGTGTGTGCAGCTTTTGACAGACGCCTTGGGCGCTTCGGTTTATATAGCAAAATATGTGAATGTATTTGGGTGTGTGTGTGTGTGTGTGTGTCCTTCTCGCTATTTTGTTTATGTTGCGCACTTTTGGCTCAACTAGATGTCCTTTCGCTGAATATGCGTGTGTGCGAGCGAGTACACTGTAAGAAAAACCTATGCTAACTGAAGAAAAATAATGCGAATAACTGGAATTTTGAATGTTTACCTTTGAATTAAGATGTATTTTAGAAAGTAAAATAGTCTACCGATCATTGGCATTTGAGAATTGCTGAGTGATTTTTGTTCACAGTGTGTGTTTGCTTTGGGGAGCTTGGCTGCGTCGCCTTAGCTGTCAATCACAACTGGCTGACAAATTGCTTTTGGACTCGACTGACGTGTTGACAGCAGCACGCAGTTCGCAGTTGAAGTCCTTGTCAACCCTCCCAGTATGATAGTTTTTCTCTTTTGAAGTGAAAACTTCTCATAGTTGCATTGAAAAGCTTTGATGACCTGACATTAACACTGTTGCAAACCGTTGCTGCTGCTAATGTGCCGCAAGCATCCTCATTGCGTGGAAAGAGTTTTGGCAAGTGCTGTCGAGTCACATTGTCGGTTTTCCAGTTGAGAAAACTAAGTCAAATACACAGTCCAGGTGCAAAAAAAAAAAGATGCGTTGTGTTTAATGTCGCACGAAGCAAAGTGAAAGTTGCATCTGACGTTTTGTTTTAAATGTGTGTACGAAAAAGAAAATGTAAAGTAAAGGAAACAAGGGAATAGAAAAGAGCGACAAGAGACATCGTTAGAAAAGTACTTTCACTTACTGTCATTCAAGGTTCCCTTAGGATACCTCCGAGCTTTTAGTTCGACGTTTGCATTTGTGGCGACCACAGAAATTCTGTGCCAGCTTTTAATGTATGTAGTTGGTTAGTTTGCCTTTTGTTTCGCTTTGCGTTCACTTATACAGATATGCGGATAGCATTCATTTTGGCCACGAGAACCAATAAACTAATAATATTCCCTTATGATATTTGAGTGAAGGCGCATTCGATTTTTTCGAAAGTTTTTGACAGCGGTTTATTTGCTCAAAAACTAATGAATGACACATATACACACCTAATATGTGGATCGATTGATGCTCATATGTAAATGTAGAACGCCAATTATCTACAATTTCTTATTACTTGGGGTTTTCTACATTTCCGTCTTCGATTTCGCCTTCGTTTCAATTATCAAACAATTTTGGACATTGAAGATTACTCTACAATCTCCACACTGAGCCTACATGCGCAACTATAATTAAATGCGAGATTTAAGAACAGCAAAAATCGAGGCTTTCCTGAGCATTTTAAAACTTATATTCGAAGGCACCAAATTTTAGCAGTACATAACTATTACCAATATTTCACTATATATGTATATTTTTTTTAATAGTAGGTATTCCTGATTCATTGATTCATTTCCAAAAGTGAATCCTAGACTGATATAGGTAGAGCTTACACAACACCAAGAGACGAAGTCGATTGCATGGGCGATTGTTCTGCCAAGCTTAAAACGGATCGTCATCGTTGCAGAACCGAGTTCCGAGTTTAATATTAAATAAGCATATATATTTATTCACGTAAATATCAATTTTGTCACCAACATGGGTTAGAGTTACAAGGATGATTACGAAGGTGATTAACAAGGACCACAAGGACCACAAGGAACTTGAGGACCACAGGGTCCAACAGGTCCGCAGTGCGTATTCCATGGCGTTGGCGCGCAGGGATAACAAGGACCACACTCGGGCGATTCGTAGGGGCAGGGAGGTGAGCACGGACCGCATGGTCCACGTGGACCACATGGCCCATTCGATAAGGGTCCGCAACCCGATCCGCACGGACCACAAGGTGCGGGTATAAATGGACCCGATGGCATTGTCAGGCCACATGGTCCACAATTTGGTACAGCACAAGTTCCACCACAGGGCCCACAAGGTCCACATGGTCCACCTGGTCCACAAGGGCCTGGTCCACAGGGTCCACACCCTCCACGGGGTCCACATGGTCCACACGGTCCACCAGGGCCACATGGCCCGCAGGGTCCGCAACGTGTCTCGCACACTGGATACTGATTCGTGGAAAAGCATGGAAGCGGGCAACAGGCGCCACCCGGAGCACATGGTCCGATTGGACAAGGTGGACAAGCGGCACTTGGCTTATAGTTAATCGGTCCGTTTGGGTAACAACAGTATTCCCTTGGCGGAGGTATGTCAATAGTTTGTGGCTTGGGTTGACACAGTATCGACTGGCAGACTTCTCGCGGCTCGCAAATACGCTTTGGATAGCAGACGACATACGGATCTGGTATCATCGATGGGTAATATATCACTCGAGGCTCGCGAACCATTTGAGAGACCCAAATAAGTTTTGGCACCTTAATGACCCTGGTAGCATCCACAACTTTCGGAACCGTTATTTGCCTGCAACGATTCACGACCATTGGCTCCGGCACGATCTTTTCGGTGAAAACCACTCGCTTCTTGCAGATGAGGCGCGGGGGCTGTTGTACCGTTATGCACTTGGGAAACGGTGGCGGGATGCGTGGTGCACACTGAGGCAACGCCTCCAGCTGAGCTGAGTTGTAACATTTTGGCGAGCACTCAAAAGGTCCACAGCAAGGATCACAGGGGCTGCATGGTCCGCAAGGAGAACACATTATTCGAATAAAATAAAAAAAATTTGTTTATTTTGGTGAAAATAAAATTTTTATAAAAAAAATTTTCTGTTACAATTTGGATGCCGATCGAACTGAAAATACTATTTTTCACACACTCTAAAGATTGTTAAGTCTCATTTTTGTATCAAATTTTCGCCAGCTACTAGATTGTTTGCTCCATTAACTATATTCCAGGGCTGAATTGTGATTAAGTGTCTTGTACAATGGCTTTACAAAAATGGCCGGAAGTCTGCGCTAGTTGAGTATCATATATCACATGACGTCATTATTTAATTTTCCAGAGGGGCAGCGAGAGACGATGTTGAAGTCGAAGCCCAACACCTCGTCGAGGTCAGAGTCCAGGGCGGCTCATCAGACTGTCGCCCGCCTTGATCTGGTAGAGAGTGTGACATAATGTGATAAATGACGATTTTATAATCGTTTTTATATATGTGTATATGAGTATGTAAGTCTAAGACTGGAAAGCAGTCAGCGTCTCTGGTCACTGGCCAACTTTTCTGCTGGCCAAGCCTGGCCGACGTGTTTCTGTCACGGCTGGTGCTGAAAAGACAAGACATGGGCTGCGCTGCTTTGCATGTACCAGCATTTTTGGGCTTAGCACAGTCCATGATGCCGGAATGGACTGTCCGGCCCAATCCTTTTTGCCCATTTTCATTTCGTTTCAAAAGTTATCTTGCTTGTGTGTATATATATGAAAATGATAAATTATCGTTTGTCTAGTTTTTGATGCAATATGATGCCCTTGTCGTCTTCGCCTGTTGTTTGCGATGTCCTATGCAGCGTCCTCTGATTCGGTCCTGACTCCGTCTCCATCTATGTCTCTGTCACCGCCCTAGTCTCCTCCCAACAATTTTTGATTAATTGAATTTCACTTTGAGACAAATAGAAATTTTCATTTCGTTGGCATGCAGACAACGGTTTGCTGTGACATTTTCTGGGTAGGTATATTTTGTCAAAAATTGAATTATTACCAAGGAAATTTGAGTTTAATTTAATTTATACAATTTTGGAAATTATTTTATGTTTTGGGACAAAAGAAACACGTAGCAACTAACACTAGCAATTTAAAACATTAATTGTTTATCACAAATATGTGAAACTAAATAATTTCAATAAAATATAATCTAAATAAACTACATAAGGTAAGGTAAATGCTAAAATTTTGAATATCTTGGAATATCTTATTTAAACAAACATTACTTAAATCGCAATAAATGAGAATATACATAAGGAAATATATATATGTATATTATAAGTTTAAATTGTCCCTTTATCATATGGCATAACAATAGCACAAACACAATTTTAGTTCATGGAATATGATCTTATTCTATTTCGGTTGGCTTAGGCTTTAAAATTATGGCTTTATTGCTTTAGAATTTGATGTGTATCTATATTTGTAAAGCGGGGCAGTTATCGACAAGAAGAAAGAAATTAAATTTTAATTTTCCTTGGGTATACCAGAATATGTATTCCCTACTTGAAGTCTCGAGCTCTCATAGTCTCTGAGATTGATCATAAAGACGAACAGACAGACAGACGAATCCTGATCATGAATATTTACAATTGGTATTTTCATATGATTTTTCACAAAATCATTAAACCATTTTTGACCTTTTAATTTAATGGAAGCAATGTATAAAAATAACCAAAATAATTTATAGAGTAAAGACTGAGCTAAATAATTCTTATACGGAGCAATGCAAGGACTGCACTTGGAGTAAGTAAGCAATTTTGTTGACAATTTTCATAAAAAACCCATCATAATAGAAATTCGAAATCAAGTCTCGGAGCGAGCTGCGACTAATGTCAATCAATGTCCATAACCATATCACCATCAGCTTCAGCTTCAACATCAACATTCGCGTCAACTTCAACATGAAACATTTTCATTACCGTCTTCGCATCTTCAACGTAAATGCCATTAAAGTGCATTTTAAAATAGAGTAATAAATATTTATTTAGCTGTGTGAAATGGCAGCCAGCCAGCCAGCGTTGGGGCAACTTTTAAGGGGGCGTGCTCGGTTGATTGCCAGCCCCATATCGTAATTGCAGATAAACTTTATGCCATTAAGCTTAGCGCTGATGTCTAGTTGCCCGTGTCTACTTCTGCACCCGTGCAAGGAAAACTGCAAAGTGCTCTTGAAACATTTCCAGCCGGTTCCATACCCACAGCCCACCTTCCACATTACTGTTAGTGTGTGGGTGTGTATGTTTCCTGCTGTAGCATGCAGCAGTTTGTGCTTTTTGTGTCTTCAACAACATTACAACTGATGCTGTAACGAAGCTATAACGAAGAAATATGCAGAATATCGAGAATTAAGCACCGCCCCTACTTTCGTCCCCGCAAAAACCTCTTGCGTTTGCCTTTATTAAACTTGTGCCCAAGCATCAACAAAATGCATTAAGCTTGGTAAATATCGTAAACTTGCTGACAACATTCTTTGATCATTGCCTGATTGGATCTATATGCTATACCAAGTTTAAACTATTAATTTACAACAAATTGAATAGATTAATAATTAATGTATGGAAGAACGAATTGCCAGACTCTCATTAAGAAACGAATAGACCAAAATACCTCTGGAACTCAAAATAAAATATTTGTTGCTCTAATTGGGAGATATCGCCCATAGATCAGAAGCGAACCAGAAATAAGACTAGAAATATTATAAATGTATTTAGTTCTGTTTAAATAAGTATTTTATTATTTAGTGATTCATTATTTAGTGACTCTAAATTGCTGTTTATTTCTTGTTATCTTCGGTTGTTATTTGGTTGGTCAGCCAAGCTGTGAAAAAAACTGACAAAAGGTTTAAGTTCCGATAAACGCGCCAAAGCGAGATAAGCTAAATAAAAACACAAACAACAACACAGCTTTGACACCACATCGGAATATTGAATAATTAATACAAGTAAATCACCTTTACGGAGAACAAAAAGTCACGTCATCTAGTCTCAATAACTGATAACAATTTCTCTGTAAAAGCGTTCTTATAATTTATTCAGTTTGCTATGGCGAACTTTTTGGACTTATTAATATTATCTTATATACTCTGTTAACAAGTGGAAAATCATAATCAATTCTGCCTATTCACAATTTATTTCCATAACCAAGGCTAAATTAATTATTCCCACTTCCGCATCTGCATATTTTTTTTTAAATATTAACAATTCTCGGTTCTGCATATTTCTTTCTATTAGGAAAAATATCCCAATAATATTTCTATGATCTTGAATACGTTGCGTTTTAGCTGGAGGGAAAGGATATTTTAGGCACGACAAAGCTTAAATTCCCTTGTGAACCGACATAAAATGGCTAATATGTAAATTATTGTTCGGAGTTTAAAATATACATATATATTAAGATATATTTTTCCTGTTTCAAACTGGGTCGCGAAATTCATATTCTATAATTCTGCTTTTGGCAAATATTTAAACAACTTTTTTGTTTTACACAAATATTTGGAAAAATACAATTACATCTTCATTTATATTATTATATAGATTATATAAAATTATAATGCACGAAAAACAGGTTTGCCAAGGGAGAAAGCTTTGTTGGATGATTTCAGTTAAATTTTCCAAACTCTTAGTTACTAAGTTTATGTCCTATAAATCCCAACTCAAGTGGTAACAGAAACGAAGAGCGTTGCCACTGTGTTAAATTTGTTACCTAATAACTGTAATTAGCTGGCAGTCACAAAGTTATGACTGTCAGTTAACTAACGTTACGTTATGTAATCTAATGTAGCACACTGCTGATGCTTGGGCCATTGCTCATTTTAACGACTGTGGCTGTCGAAATGAACTTTCGCCACGTGATTCAGCAACATCCACGCAGCAGCCACATCAATAACTAATTTTTCATAATTAATGTGTCGGTTTGTGTGATGTCCGCTTGCCATATTTACACTGTATAAAACAAGCATGCATACACCTGTATGTGTGTGTGCGTGTGCATGAGTGTGGATACTTATGTAATGCACTGTGTACCGTTTTATGTTCATGATACCAGCATTTGGGGCTTGGATGAGGATGCCGTAATGCGATTCAATGTTTTTCATTACTGCGCTGCCATATTCCACGTTGCGACTGAACCCTTGCAGAAAAATTAACCGTTTCATGTTTGCCCATATTCCGGTTGGCAGGAAACATCAAATATTCACGGCTAAATCATAATCATAGCAGCGATTATCTAAATAATACTCTTTACAGTTACTGTTCCCGCACCTCAAGGATTACTGAGCCAGCAACCGAAAGACACAAGAGAAACATTCAACAATAGCTTAAATTGAATTGAATTAAATTATAGTTTAAGCCCATTTAATAAGGGTAAAATGATTTAATTGGTTTTGTGTAAAAGTGTATAAAAGACAGAAAGAAACATCTCGGACTCCATAAATTATATACATATATTCTTGATTAGAGTCTACAGTCGAGTCAATATATCATTGTCCGTCTATACGAACACATTGATATCCGTCGCTTTAAAAGTCTCTAGGACATCAAATTTTGAATACGCATTTTATTGATAACTGCCATCGTTTTTCCAATATTAATACTTATCGATTATCGCTTAAGGCCATACAATTTCAATTGATAAATTATTTACTTTGACATATTATTGACGAACTGTAATTTTAAGCAACATCGAAAATTTAGCAATAAGAAATAATAATATATTTAGCAGCTTGGCACAGCGTATCTCGTAGTCGAGCTCACGCGATGACTACATTCTTCATTCATAGACTATTCAAATATTAACTCCACTAAATCACTAAAAGGTATTCCATAAATTTAACAAAAACTTAATTTTTAAAAACTTAAAAATTAAAACTAAAATTGTAAATAATATTTTTACTATTTAATTATTTCCTGTATGCAACAAATTTTTTAAATTTACAAGTCCAAAAACCATTTTAAGTCAAGATTCCACCATGTCTTTATATCGACTCGGTCAAATATAATATATATGTATATAATAGACCATAGCTGCTTTTGGTCAGTTTAAAAGCTGATTTCATTTGCGGCTACCTACTCTTTCCAATCGTCAGAAATAAGCTCGTTTTTAAGCCTCTTAGCTGTTGGGTTAGCTTTTGAACTGCATAAGGTGTATGTCTGCTCTTCTCGCCATCCCTTTTTGGGCAAAAATATATTATATCTAAATAGAAGCTTGTTAAATATAGCTTTGATCCCATTTGCTTGTGCTCAATTTACCAAAGTATTTTGCATTAATTAAGCCAATTTAGTTGTCACATAA
The DNA here is from genome assembly GCA_035044125.1 of Drosophila ochracea. Classification (NCBI taxonomy): domain Eukaryota; kingdom Metazoa; phylum Arthropoda; class Insecta; order Diptera; family Drosophilidae; genus Drosophila; species Drosophila ochracea. The sequence continues at coordinate 68,158 of JAWNML010000034.1, forward strand.
AGATCTAAGCTGCTGACGGACCCAAACACACAAACAAATACAAAGAACGAATAAGAATACAAAACTGTGAGGGACATCCTCCATCAAGATGACACGCAGCTTGAGGCTGGTTCTTGTTTTCGTCCTGGTCGTCCTGCCGACTATTTGTTGACTCAGCAACGTTGATTTATGAAAATGCCGCATGTTTCATTAAACAGATTTTGGCCTCTCACTTAAATAACAAAATATTCGTGATAAAAAAACTTTAATTGAAATTTTTGCCATGTTGTCAATGCTCATTTTATCTACACATTTTCTCCCATACTCCGTCTATCTTTATCTCACTCACTCTAATTTTCTCTTTCCTTTGAATTTTCCTTTTGAGGTGACAATTTAAGCTCGCTGAATGCCATCAGATAATGACGTTGATTGTGAGGTCCTCCACGCTCCATGCTGTATACTCTGCTCTCTACCGATTTGCTGCCATCCATCAATCGCAGGCATGCTCCTCGTCTTCAAAACAAAGCAACAAAGAAAAAAAAAACAATGTCACATCATGTTGAGATGTTGCCGTTGTTGTCCTTGTTCTCCTACTTGTACTCTACCCCCAGCCCAACTCGTTATACTTCTCATCCTGTTCCTGCTCCTAGCTCCTCTCTCTCTCTCTCTCTCTCTCTCTCTCTTTCTCTTCCACTCTCTCTCTCTCTCTCAGTGGTGCTCGACCCCATCGTTGCTCCAGTTGCACTTTGCTCTGACATTTTGAGTTAATGACATATTTGCATTATAACTCTTGTGCTTGTGCGTTGAGTGTACGATAGGTGGTTAGGGATGCAGGCAGCCGGTTGCATTGTGGTTCGCTTCGCTGCTCCATTCTTTCAACTGACCGCATTGCACATCACCATCCGCGCCCACAATGTGTGTATGTCATTTGCGTGTCCTCTGCTTGTTGCACAATGACGATGGGTTGCCATGAATGCATAAGACTGAGTCAGAGTCAAAGTCCGTGTTCGTGCCCTGCTCTTCGATTTGGAGCTCAAAGCTGGCTGGGAAGATGTCCCAGTGTCTTGCTGATGCAGCTGTTAACAAGACAAATAACAATTTTTGCTTGCACAAAAGTTATGCACAGCTTAACACACAACAACTATTTGATATGTGAACTCTGCAATTAGAGTCCGTATTTATTTGATCCAATTTTCTTGGCTTGTTGCAGGCAAGTCTCTCTTTGCTCATCTAAATTATTGTCGGCCACAATTATCAAAAGCCAACATTTTAACAAATAAACAATTATTATTATTATTGCTTTCCTCATTTCATAAGCATGTAAAAAATTTAATCTTTGATGAAACTTGGAACAATTGATATAATGTTTGACTAAGGTATGCCATTTCTTTTATAAAGTTATTTCTTGTTTTGAAATCAAATAAAATTTAAATTAAATTCACTGAATTTTTAAGATGAGATACAAACGTAAAAAACAATGCCAAAGTTGCCCAATGTCAACAATCCACCAAACCCATTTCCGATAAATTCTCGATACTCGATTTACAAACAGTTTTTCAGCTATCGGGAGGGAGTTTTGTTGACACAAACTGAGCAACAGCTGATACTTTTTGAACGCTTGTTAAAGTGACACTACAAATTCTTAGCTGGACAGAGGCGACACTGAAAGCATTGGTAAATAACAACTTCTTGTAAAGTTGCCAGAAGTGTGGTAGACATTTGTTCATGTCAAGTCATGCTTTGTACTTTTGAGTGCTCTGATCGTACCGCTAAAATCTCTGGCAATGAGTGGAATCTGTGTACCTATACAGGAGAATGGCTGCCGCAGAGTAGCTAACCAAATATGAAGAATCCACAATTACTAAAATCTAGCAAGAAATAAGTAAGAACGCTGTATTGCCAAAGTTTCCATTAAGATTTTGTGAGGAATTTGTCTCATTTGTTATGACAGGCACAGTCAATGAAAAGTAAAAAAAACTAAGGCAGCGCTAAGGCAGTACACCGTTTTTACCTCGATGTTCGACATAACTGAATGTGAAGTGAAATGAACTGAAATGCCATACTTGGGTATTTATATCATCAGGTGGCTCGAGTATTAGGGCTCATTCTTGATCCAATGTGCCAAAATTGGCTCCAAAAGACAGATGTATTCCATACAGTTCGCACATAGACGAACAGACTGATATGGCCTTATTAACTGGGCTAGGGTCGGAGTTTTGTTCTTTAATATGTGATAGATTTCACATCTAAATTATAATATCATCAACAAGATTTTCATTTTTGGGTGATTTGCTAAATTCCTGAGTGTATAGGGAAATAACAGGAGTGGAAACAGTGACATCGCCTCATTTGAGATGTTGGTAAATCAGGGCTCGCAGTTGGTGACGCGTGTCCTGGGCTTCTTGAAATGGCATTGACCAGGCACCCAAATGGGCCGTAACGCTCCCCATCCACCCAAGGAACATTCCACGCTTGAGTCGCTGTCGAGTTGAGTCTGATAATAAGGAGGCAGTTCAGAGACATGGACATTCGAGGTTAAAGCGTTATGCAAGCCCCTTTGATGGCCCACGCTTGGAGTTGGGATCAAAAATTACGTTCATTAATTTGGTCAGAGCAGAGGTCGATAGAGTGTAGGGAGCATGGTGGGAGGTGGTAGATGGGAAGTAGGCTCAACGTTCGACGGGACACTTGAATTAATTTATCTTATCATTCGCTGCATTTGGGATGCCTCATGCGTTGTTGACGTTCGAGTTCCACTTATTAACATCAACAGCGCAGTGGCAAGAACAAAAACAAAAACAAGAGCATAAGCATCAACAACTGCCATACAAAGGGCATGTTTGGCTATCAACATGATCTCATCAGCATCCGCATCGTCATCATAATGACATTTAGGACACTATAATCAGCTTCATTACAGCGCATTCATTTTGATGCTATGCGCTTTTCGGGCGACCCGTTTTTCTACCCAATTTGCTGCTTAAGCGAATTGAATTCTGTGTTGTGTCTTTAAGTTTAAGTTGGTCCTCGCTGAATTGTGCTTGCCTCGCATGCTTACTTGTGGCAAGTCAATTATTTTCTTGTTTAGCAAATTGCTACACATTCAGCTTTAGTGTAGACATTCAGCTTTCTATTGTTACTGTTGTTGCTGTTGTTCCCTTTGCTACTTTGCCTTGTCAAACTTTCCGATTTTCTACATACTTAAAACATTCTAGTGCGCCTTCACATAGTCCACATCATCGTCATGGTTGGAGTTGTGGATGGATTTTGTCAAAGTTTCGTTGCTTGTTTCGTCGCTCTCCATATCAATTTTGGGGTTAACAGTCACGTTTGCTGGTAAAAACTTAAATTGCTTTTGAGGTTATTTGTCCGCCAGCCGACAAGCAACATATTCACAGGTTGCAGTCATATGCAGTCAAATGGTTACAAATGCGGCATCTGACAAGTTTTCAAACACAATTTTTTAAGTATACTCGATTTGTTTATTCATTGCTTACTGCTGTAATTTACTTGAAGAACAATCCACAGATTTTCGATCATATTCCTTTAAATATGTCTCTCCAATTCAATTATTGATATTAGCCTATATGCTAAAATTGATTACTAAGTAATCGAAAGCCACTAAAAAGTTTGAAGATTCGTATCTTTAATATTGCCAACTGTACTTTCAACCTCTAAACCCAAAAATAATGTCAGTTCAGTCTTCCGTTCCATTTCACACAGCTTATGTACGTAATTTAGCATTTACTAAATTGCTTAACATTTCCATAGCTGCATTTCATTCAAAGCTTTCAGCAATTTTAGTGAATCTATCAAACCTTTGACTTAATCAAAACGAGCGTGTTACATGTTTCCCCATATTCACGAGAACGGTCAACAACAAAAACAAGTTCGAGCCACGAAACATCTTCAACCTACCCGCAACACACACAAACACACACACATACACACATGCATACATACACAAGAAGCATGAGGGCAGCACAGTAGCAACATGCGAGAATGGCTCGACCCAAATATCATTTAACATGCGTGTAAACAAAATCGCTTAAATACATGCGCCTGAACAAAATCGAGAACGCCCTCAAACAAACAGACAACTTGGCCAACAGGGCAGCGGTGAAAAGCAGTGGGTCACATTGAAAGTGAGCTGTGGATGTGAAGTGGAGGGTAGATGGAGGGAGTGGCCTACGAGACTGGGTGTCGGTACAACATATGCAACCAAAAGCTCACACATTTTGCTATTGTGGAGGCAGGGCAGGGAGGACATTGTGTGACCTGAGCAGAGGTTGTTTGTTTAATATTAGTAGTAACTGAAGTCTGCACTGGCCCATCATAATAATCAGCATCTAATGGCATACAATGCGCCAAAACGATATGAATAATTAAAGTTAAGTCGATTTTTTTTTCTTTCCCATAGCAGACTTTCAGTTCGAGCCAAAACTCACTTCTCAATGAAACTTTATTTGTATTTATTAAGTGTATACTTATTTAACGCAGTTCATTACATTCGCTTTTTTATCAGCCAAAAATTGGAGTTTATGTATTTTGGATGTTGTATACAGATTCCAATAGATATACAGAAAATGACATGTGAAAAGCTTTCGGCAATTAGTTCTCTCTGGGAGTAACTGAAATTTGAGGTCAACATTTCAATTGGCAGGCCAGGCAATCGATACATGGTCTGCATAGCAAATCGACTGCGGCAAACGGATGAATTTCAAATTTGATTCAAAATTCGAACAGCAAACAACAAAAAAAAAATTAAAATAAAAAAAACAAGAGCAATGCTCGATTATCTAATGACAGTCAGTCAGTCAGTTCAGTTGGGGCATCGCCTATTTTCTGCAAAATGAAATCCATGCAATATTCGCAGGCTCACTTAAAAGCCCAAAACTCTCTGGCCAACGGGCAGCGAAGCAACTCCTTGAAAAAGCGGCCTGAAACATTTTTGCTTTGTCGACGCACTTAACCTCATTTGTCGACCATTTTTATACCCTTGCTTGGGTCTGTATCAGGGAATTGTAATTATGTAAAATATAAATATTCAAATATATGCTAATATATATAAATGCTTGTTTGATCACATTTCTAGTTACGCATTTTAGCTTCAGACCCAGACAACTTATTTCCATATTATATATGAATGTTGTGTAATGTTTTAATAAATATAAACATTTAAATGTATGCAGCCGAATTATGATGAAAGAGAGTCTAATCTTCGGCGTGCTGAATGCCATGATTCCAGCTTGTTTTTTATATTTTTCGTATTTGGGTAAATAACTTTGCAGAAAATAAATGGGAGCAATCTCTGCGATTGCTGTTGAATGCTGAAGCCCATTGGGTCAGTACTTTGTGTGGGTGCGCTTGTTTTTGCCGTTAACAATTAAATGCAGTTTATGCCAAATTTTCTGTAAATTATATTTGAAAGTATAATCAAAATGCAAACAGTCAAGCGGTCGCCGAGGGGAAACAAATTAAAATTATTTCTCGAGTACGTGCCCAGCAGTGCTCGGTTGCTTTCGTTGCTGTTTTCGTTTCCATCCCCACAACAAGAACGGCAACAAAAATTCCCATGACCATCTCTGTGCCGCAATAGAAGTTTCTTCCTCTACCTCTGCCTGTCTGCCTGTCAGTCTGTCTATCTGTCTTTTTGTCTGACTCCTTGCGATGCTAATGCTTGTGGCAGCAACCATTGCCGGACTCGGAGTCAAAGTTGTAGATATCACGAAAGCAAAACCATTTTGTTCTAGTCCTATTCGTGCTGCTACTGCTGTTGCATCAGCTTTTGCTATTGGAATACTTTGCACTTTGAACATGGCCTGGATTATGAATGGATCATCTGGGGCACTCAGCGCACCATGTTGCTTGCATTTCAGCTGCATTTTCTTTCGTTTCTAGGAGTTTTCATTTGCAATTACGATGCACAATAAAAGCACAATTTTTGGCCATTTCGTGTGTTGGTAATTTTCACATGATAATGGACGGGGAAAGCGTTGCAGAACTGAGAATAAAGCATATTGATTTATGAAGCTAATATTTAATATTTATAACTGAATGTGCCAATAAAAAGACTATTATTAATTTTAAGTAAGCATTGCAGTCGGATGTAATATATTAAAAAGCATGTTTACTTATAAATATATTCAAGTATTTCCTTTAAATACAATTAGGTTGAGGCCTAACTCAACTCTTCACAGATCGCACCACTTATTTTCATTGTGTGGCAATTGTTCACAATGCCATTGGACAACTTCCGACTTCATAACGGAAATGTCAGATAAAAGCTACTTGCGGTAGGCACTGTCCATTTGAAGAGAAACATTGCGAACCATTTTTGGAAAGCGTACACGATAAATCCAAGTTGTGATCAGTTTAAGCACAAAAAAAGGTTCACAATTATATATATATATATATATAAAATAAAATTAAATACAATCTGCACGAAAAAATATATTTATTTTTTCGATTAACCATTAACAGCTTAAACATCAACAAAAGAAAAGCAAACACATATTACTTGCAGTGCACTGTGCATAAGCTAAGGTTTCACTACGTGCAGCTGCGTGCTGCGGAAGGTTTCAGAAGCAAACATTGATTGGACAAGTCGATAGCTGTGTGTAGTGAATTGATGCGTGCCTCGGGGTTATTTACTGGTTGTCTGTGTGTTGCACGTGCATGTGATTGCTGCAGCTCAACCATGGGCTGCCACAGACCCGATTCACTGCAATTCGATATTTACTTTTAATCTGCACTGATTGTGATACAGATACCTTGTAAATCATATTGCCAGAGGCACTTTGCCATTTGCACGTCAATCAGAAAATTGACATTTGCCAATTACTAATTGTGAATATGTTAGGTGCGTGCGAAAAGTAATTGAATTAGTTGGATTTCAAAATTATTTCTAATACCTACTATAAATTGACGTATCACTACAATATTAGCATGTTCACGATTATCAAATAAAATTTAAATATTTAGAATCTGATTGATTTCAAGGCGCTTACAACTTAAAAAATAGTACCTTTAATGAGTAAAGATGATTTAATCGACAAGTGATTTTAATATTAAACAATGATAATTTGCTGAGTTAGTATTTTCTATGTTACTTTTGTAATATATATTTAAATTAAATTAAGCTGTGAAAAAATGGAATTTGGAATACAAGGCGTTTAAAACTCAAATTTATGCGATTCAAATTATCTGGGAATTTTAATTTAAAATGGTTTTTATCTTTTGCGCAATCAATTGTTGAATATTTTTAATTACTATTTTAGAAATATATTTTACGATATGCATTGCAAATGCTAAAAGGTAGATTCACAATGCCTCAAAAAAGTTACATCGTCGCTTATATTGCAATGCCGTTCTTACATTAACATCGCTCACACGGCCCGTGCGCCATAACAAAGCAGTTGGCAAATCGCATTTATTGTCGAGTTACGCACATTTATGGCATACAATTTCCTCATTTCCTCAATTGAGTTGGTTGTACTCGTTATGCAAATTGATCGTTGCTCATGTTACTGGGTGCCTACATACAATACATCGGCAAGCAAGTAGGCCAACTTTAAAATTGCCTTAAAGAGCGTGGCATATCCAGATGCCACATGCCACATGGAACATAGGCAAATGGGACAATTGGCCGATGTAAAGTCGAGTAAATTATGAGGATTGCGAGCCCATCTGCATGTCAAACAGTGGACCATTTTTTGGTCCGCTCTTGGTGCCCATTGGTTCGGTTATCAGTCACAGCGCTGCTCAGCACTAAATTACAGGCAAATGAGCTGCTGTCACTTTTTTGTGCTTTATACTCTGTTCCGTTAGGTTCTGTTTTGCTTTTCTTATCAACATAATAAACGTTTCTGCATGGCCAACTGAAGGCCAAGTTCATTGTGCTATATCATATTGTATGCGAATATATGTGTGTATCTGTGTGTGTGTGTCAAGGGCATCCGCCGACTGACTGGCTGTTTTTCGGTCACATCCGCAGACGTGTGTGCCCAACGACTGACCCAACTAATTTTATGCCCATTTGCAGTGTGCTGCAAAGCTTTTTTTTCATTTGCCGAGGCAGAAGGCAAACTCTAAAGAAATGTGTTAACTTTATCTAAATTGTTAAAACATTTACCAAATGACCTCACGTACAGAAATTTCATCTTTCTGGCCGTTGTGTCCCATTTTTGTGACCGGGACGAGCCTAAAAAAAAGAAAAAAACCGAACCTGAACCTCAACTCTCGAACCTGGGGCAAGATGAACGTGTATGTGATGTCTATCGCTCGATCGGCTGGCGGTAAGTGTTGTGTCGATTGTGGATGTGAGTGGGTGTGTGTGTGTGTGTGCGTGTGTGTTTGAGTGTGTGTGTGTGTGTGTGTTTATGTCGTCTTCCTGAGACGTGACACCCTCTGGACACGCGAGCATTTGTATGTGCTGTAGTTCATTTAGTTGTCGGTTGTTTTCCCTCGGTGTTCGGGGTTGTCTACGCTTTATTGGTTTGCCAACATGTTCTTTATGTCATTTTGATGCATGTTGCACGGCAACCCTTCGCAACTTCTTCTCTTTTCATTTATTTTTTGAACTCTGACGTTTATTATGCTTGTTTTGTCGAGCAACGTGTCCCTTGCGTATTAAATATACGCGCCCTTTGACGTTGGCTGTCAGTCAAATTGCCAACGCCTTAACAAATTTAAATGCCCTAACATAAAGGTTGAAGCTGACAACAGTAAGCCAAGAAATGTTGGTGTATAGATTAAGCCATGCTGAAGGATATATGCCAAGTTCACATATGCATACAGCCTTGGCATATAATGTGTATTTCGAAAATATTTTTTGTTATTGGCTTGAACCGACTATGTTGACTTCATTTTCTGTCACTGTGCCCTTTGAGATCTTTTTATTCACTTTTAGTAATAAGATAAAACATTTTCAATGAGAATGACAATTTGTCTTGAAAAATACATTCTCATTTAATATTTAGTATATTCTGAATTCTGAATTGAGTTTTAATTAAATACTCGGCTCTTCTGATGACTTCTGAGACATGAGTGACATCGAGTGAAGCTGTCCAAATTCCATTCGAATTAAATGATTATGTAAATTCAATACGAATTTCCAGACGACTAAAAGCTTTTAACAAATGGAACATTTTTAATTGTTTCACAATAACAGAAATGTTTACCACAAGAGTAAAAGTAACATTCCTTTTCTATTTAGTTGTCAAAACTTTTCACAAAAATGTAGGCTCTCAGTCAACTGAATGAAACATCAAAGCCCATTCTTATGTGCATATTGATATGCAAAGGAATTTGAGGAATTTATTTATTTACAAATCAAAGGTAGATAAAAAGGTTTTAGTTGTTATTCACTCTTTTTCCACCTAGGCATACTTCATATTAAATTTGATGCGAAAAAATAGGGAATGAAAAAACTTAAGTCCCAAATTAACATTATTTGTATGTTAGGTTTCTTTGCATTAATAATAATAATAATATAATAATATTAATAATAATAATAATATTAAAGAAAGAAAGTGTAATTATATATGTATGTATTGGAATTAAATATTTTAGCTTGGGGTACTTAAAAAATACAAGCAATTTTTTGGGAGCTGAGTCGAGGGTATATGGACGTTGTGGTGTTGCTGCAAACGCTATTCTTTAGTGGATTTTTTTCATACCACAATATTTATTTAGAAACTTGACAAATTAATGAACACGCACACTCTCATTTTGTTGCACATAAATATGCAAAGTGGGGTGTGTGTCAAGTCTAAATCTGATTTGTATGTGGGCTGTGTATATTTATGATTCTGACCTTTGAAAAACTATGCTCTGAAAGTTTAATGAATGCACAGACAGACAGACAGACAGACAGAGGTTGTCTACAAAAAATGAACCCAAATAAAGGAGTTAAAATTGTTAAAATTGTATTCGTGTTTTCTTTCATGTTAATGCTAATGCCACTAAATAATTTGCCTTTTTTATGCTAGTATGGTCCGCAATTGGAGTCCATGTGTGTTTGTGTACGCTACACGCTTTAATGCTGGTTTTGCTGCACATCATTTACAAATGTTTCGGTCTGCTACTGAAAGTATGTTATAAAAATATTTTATGACATGTAAAAGCATCAATAAAAAAGGTTTTGCTACCCCAACTCTTTGCTGCTGCTGTTGTTGTTCTTGTTGTTGTCTCAGCTGATGTTGTTTTTGATGTTGCCTGGCTATGTTTATTGCTGTTGCTGCTGTTGCTGCTGCTGCGGTCGCGCTTTATCCTTTGCCAGGCTCATTATTCATTTCACTTTTGGGTTATTTCTCATTTTTTTTTGTCTTCTTGTTTTTCTGGCCTTTTGGTTAGCCGTTTACGGGAAATTACATTTAAGTATGTGTTAGAATTGACGCCGTAACAGGTTGTAAATAAAATTGTATTACATTTGACTTTATTTGAACGTACATACATTTTATTTGATGTGTCGTGACTGATAATATTTTTAAAACAGCATTGGTGATTTAAATAAGTTTTTTTTTTAGAATACAGCTTCAATGTGCTTTCTCATTCATCAATAATAATAATACTGACAATACAATTAATTCACGAAGTAAAAAACGTTCATATGTCCTTGTTTTCTCAAAAGATGATATTAAGTGTGTATTTGTTTAGCAATTTGAGACAATTTTAAATAAATAAATTTTAAATTCCATAAAGATATATAGTAAATTGGCATATTCCAAAATTATATGGTTATATATTGTGCACCTGGCTCTTATGTGTTAAGTAGTAATTCTAATCTCAGCTCAGGTGAAAAACTATTCTGATTTGCATATAAAAATATTCTGTTGATTTCTTATAATGCACTAATGAGTATTCATTTTTTTTTTATTATTATTATTTTTGTTTGTGACACAATTTGGTTTAGAACTTTCTGACGTTGACATCCGATAAAATGAACGAAAACTTCAATCCATCAATTATGCAACTTAAAGCGAATTTGCCGATAAAAGGCCGCCAACAAAAACCGGATTATTTACACTTGCCGCATCAAAGTTGCCATTAAACCAGCAAAAATTTCTGTCGCACATGTAATTAATCCGATTTTTCATTAGACTGCAGAGCAAATGCAAAACGAAGCTCGTTAAAAGTTTGAAAATAAATTTAATATACTCGAACACACAGCTAATATGATGAAATGGAGAAAAGGGTGGGCTGCAGCACGAGTTGCCCAAAAATAAAGAAAAGCGACAACAAACGCGTTTTGCTAAGCGGCTTTCAAGGCGAGCCTCATCCCCTTGAGGGACCGGAGCCCTTGGCGCAAATGGCAACACTTGCGACAATTTTTCGGGGCAACTTTTATGGCAAGCAAAATTTTTATTTTATTTTCATATGCTCGGAGAGGGTATTAAAATTCTGCCGTCAGGTCTTAACGCTTTGATAAAGACGTTTCCAAGTTGTAAGTTGTATATTTTTAATTGATCAATAGCCAAGTCCGTCTGTCTGTTTCTATGTTGTATTACTTTTTTGCAAGAGACAGATTAACCAGATTATCTAGGGTCAATAAGTCAATAAGAGTATAACATTTTCGGCTTGCCCTTTTGCTTGTTTTTCTTTACATTTGCTAATTGTCAGTGCAAAGCCGCAAGCGACACAAAACTTTTTCGTTTTTACTCTTACCGATTTTTTATTTGTTTTCTGGCAACTCTAAAGTAGAAATTAATTTCACTGTAAATGCACATAATCAAGTGTGCGTGGGTCGAGCTGGGCTCTAGCAGAATGCAAAATGATAAAGTGATGCGCAACTGCAGCACAAGGCTTTGCAGAGAGTATGGAGTGAAAGCAGGCAAGCCAAGCCACTCCATCAACGCCATGGAAAAAACTTTCACAGTGAACGGACAAAAAGATGAAGTACTTGAGCACAGACTTGTCGAGGATGCGCCTCCGAGTCTTAATGAAAAGGCAATCCTGTCTGCGTGCTTTAGACATTTGGCGTACGATGTTGCCATCTCCATCACTCGGAGCTAAAAGCGAATTGAGAAATGGCTAATTGAAAAACAAAAAGAGAAATGTGAGCAGACTGCACAAAAGTAATGGAATGTCAGGCATTTTTGGAAGATGTCTCAAAAAATGGCAAAGCGAAGTAAAAGTAACATTAGGTAATGCAATGGTTGAATATCTCGCAGAAATTATTATTATAAGTGAATAAATGAGATGCAATTTTTACAAATTGAAATATTTAAGATTTAAAATTAAAAAAAAAGAAAAAAATTTGTAAATATATTTTGTAGACCGCAAACTCAATGGAATGATATTTTCTATCATCACTCGAACTGAGAACGTTGTTCTTCTCGTCTTCGTAAAGTGCGCTTTACTAAGTTATTCATTTAATAGCCTTCAGTATTTATATTACTTACATTTTGCATAGCATAATTCGCTGTTTTATAGCTACTTTTTCTATTTACCTCTTGCCGTACTTGACCATGTTTAACTCCACTTAATCAAGCCAATAAACTTTCCTCGAAACATATCCGCAACAACAGCAGTATGAAGCTCTTAATCATGGCAAAAAAAAAATGGCTTTTCCTGCCGCAAGGAAGTTCACTGGCAACAGCAGAACTTGACACGAACCCCTCATAATCTATGCTAATTTTCGCCCGGTCTTATGCGCAGTGAATTGTCGGACAGTTTTCATTTCTTTCACCATTAAAAAAAGAAGAACTGGAGTTAAAATGAATGAGGTTGAGAAAACAACAAACAAGTTCACATGCAGCAAACGCAAACAGTCCTAAAATGCAAAGGGACACTAAAAATGCTGAAATAAAAAAAATGAAATAAATAACATAAAAAAAGCCGAAGAAAATCTTAATCGTGATCTTATTACAGGCGTTAATTACGAAATACAGCAGCAGCCGCAGCATCGCAGAAAAAATAAAATGAAAAAGAAAATATAAGAGACAGTTCCAACAGTCGACACTCTGCTTCTTATTATTCTGTTGTCTTATGGGTCAGCCAGGAAAATTAAGTTGTCCGCCTGTGCTAGAGAGAGAGAGAGAGAGTGAGAGAGAGAGAAAAGAAAAGCTAGATGGCAAAATTAAGAGAATAGACGGCGAATAGATAAGCAACTGCAATGTGCCGCATTTCGTGGAATGGTGCTTGTGGAATGGAGTTGTTGTTGTTATTGTAACTGTTGTTGCTGCTACACAAGTTTTATGACCTGCTCAGCAACAGTGTTGCAACAGGCCATTTTTCATTGGAACAATGCAATGGACCGCATTTTACATGATTTTGAGTGAGATTGAAGATAACAAAAATGGCAACATAACAACAACTATGTAAATGCTTTAATCAAAAACTGTGCAGCTGATGCACTGAGAAATATGTTGTCAAGCTTAATAGTTTAATAATATGTTTTAGATAACAACAAAGGAACTAATCCTTAGATTTGGTGATGTCTTTTCAAATTTTATTTAACTACTTATTTACTACGTAGATCTTACTTAATTTTAAAATTCTTGGGTAAGTTTCTGATATAGTATTCCGAATGGCAATACAGAACTAAGATATATAGTTGAAATTATGTATAAGGTTTAGAGACATTTGAATTTCTCACAATGTGATAAATATCGAGTTCTGGTTTTGCCTAACTATAAGCTTATAGAATTGTAATTTTAGTTCGGTTTTTAGTTTAAATTTGAATTTTTTATTATAAGAAAAAGTTTATCCATCATAAGCGCATATTCTTAAAAACATTGAAGCGATAAGTATTCAAATAACAACAACTAGCTAATAATTTTTAATTATTTTACTCCAAGCTTAATATCATCAAAAACTATTTTTTCCACTTTATGATGGCAGAGTATTTTTTTTTTTGGTTGAAATTTTTTTGCGTCAACGTTGGGTTCATTACTAGTTTTCAGAGCATACAAAAATGACAATATAATTTATGAGTCGAAATATGAGAGCTTTCTTTGGGACTGGCTCATTAATTAGAACTGGTTATGCAACTTGATTTAGACTGAAAACGGACAGGCGACTGGAATGATATATGGTCGAAAAGAGTGAGGGAGAAAGAGTAGAGTAATAGAAACTGCGACAGATATCTGATAACTTTCAACAACAAAATACAGAAATAGTGGTAAAAAAAAGGAGAAGAGCGCAAGGTAAAAAATTGACTGTGTGTGGCATTGGTGGAAACCCGAATAAACCGCTGACCGGGGATTACACACATAAGCGGCTTGCATTTACGTTTCCAACCATCAGAAAATCAAAAACAAAAGCAGCAAACAGCAAACGGCAAACAAAAAGTAACAAGAACAATACCAAAAATTTATCCATACTGAAGCTGAGATTAGCCTATTTATATGCTCTGCTAACTGGCAGAATACATACATTTTAAATGTCATATAATTCACAGACTTGTTTCAGATAGGGCATTGGGCGGAGGTATTGTCCTGCACTTCACATAATTATAAATCAGAGGCTGCTGCTGCTGCAGCCTCAGTCTTTAGTCAGTTGCGCTTGGCCACACTCAAATAACTTAACGTCAAGTTGATACGTTCATCGCAGGATTTAATGTCAAACGGTCTTTGAAAAGCCATCATCAAGTGCAAGGAGTGGAGCAGATGTATATCGACCAAACACTGAACGACAAGTACAAATGTTCGCTCATCAATAGCAGCATACAGTGCAAAGCGAAATACATATACGTATACGTATTCGAATGCTGCAGCCATATAGTAAACAGGATAAATGGCTGTAGGATGTGCAGATATCTGGGCTAAAGAAGAGTAAAGAGTAGGAGCACCATAGAATACAGTTGGTTCAATGCTGCGAAGCGATGATGTGTATCACAAGCGTATCTAATGTTTGTGGCCATGTTGAGTTGAGCTCGTGCAGTTGCAATAGAGCAACAACAAAACTAAAATATTCTCGGAGATAAATCGCTGCACGCCCTTTTGCCACATTTCTGGCATTGGTCACAAACAAACACAATTTGGCTCTCATTGGTATTAGAGAATTCAATTAGCATTTGCCTTATGCATGAGACACGCAAAAAAAAGACACCCAAACTAACAACTCGAACCCGTCAGCGGATCTTCTATAACTGCCAGCACATTTGATGGTAAAAACTTTCCCATTTGTATTTATCTTAACAAACTTTCAGCTAAACTCAAACACGTGGCGAGCACATAAGCATAAAAAATTCACTCACACACACAAGCGCGCTGTGTGCTTGCCTGCTGCTCGTGATTGCAATACGAGACGTATGCGTAATTCTTTTTTTACTTGCCAATGCAAATAAAATATTCTCACTGCGTATAGGTTTTCCTTCGCAGTCTGCTTTCAACACCGAAAACGGGGGCGTTGCAACTTTGTTTGCTGTCAGTCTGTTACACATCGAAATGTCTTTCACCGCATCGAGAGTTGGCTAGACAATTTCTAGATTTTTATTTCATTATTTTGGCATTTCTAATTTTTTAAGTGTATCGAAACTTGTCCTTCATTTTTTAATACATCTCAATATTTCTCTTCACTCAAACTAGTCTCCCACTTTAATATTTTGTTTGATGAAAGTTAAGTAATTGCTTATAGTTTTTTTTATTTAATCAAAAATTGTTCAAATTCAATATAAGTTCAATTGGTTTCTTTCTTGTAACTGTCATTTTTATCCCAGCCAATTTGCATCATTGTTGACGACAGTTGCAATACGGTGCATTGTATGCAACACAAAAAACATCTTAGCAGAAATGTTGATGTTGAAAACAGGATGCTTCAGTCGAGGATACTCAACAATCATATATCCTGTAATTCGTAGTTAATTTCGTTTATGTAAACATGACTCTTGCTCTGAGAAAAACCAAATGTGAATTTTAATGAAAATTAATTTGCAGTGTGTAAGAAATTTTGTTGAAAGTTAAAGTCTCTAGCTCATATCCCCTCCCTGATTGCTAAAATAGACGGACAGGCAAATAGGTTGATGATAATGGTCCCTAACAAAAAAATATATTTTATTGTACGGATGACACTTGAACCATCTGTTACATATATTTACCCAACTTCATGATATACCTTTTACCCACTCTAAATATGTATAGGATATAAAAAAGACCAGAAGAAAAATTACAATATTTATGCGCATATTAATGCGATCGGTAAGAAAAAGTGCCTTCAAATCCCAATTGCTAGCAATGAAATAGAACGATAGACAATAAAACATATATAAAAAAAATGATAAGCTTGAAAAAGTGGAAGAACCTAATAATGCGTTCGTCGTGTGGAGCCAGAGCCAGAGCCAGCCTTTGCCAACGTCCTACTGTTAAATTGTTAAATTGATGAATGCCTTGTGAAAGATTGCACAAAATAACAGAATCAGAATCAAAACCAAGAACACCCAACACCAACAATAACATAAAGGCAAAAAAGAAGCTAAAATAGCTGGCATACTTTTTACAATCAAAGATGGAGGCACAAATGATGTAAGCCTGCTGTGAACAGGACGGTTCGCTCATCCTGGCAATAAAAACACCTCTTCTCCCCACAAAATTGGGTTCACTTTTGCCGTGTGTGCTTAGAGGGCTTTCAGTAGCTGGCAAATGTGATGCATGTAAACAATGAAATAAACAAATCAACATTTTATAAAATATTGACAGGTGATATCAATCATTGTTGTTACCGTTCCCAATTTGTGCACACACCGCTCCGTTTTCCCTATCAGGTCGGCATTCCATTGGCCAGCAGCTATTGACAATTACTTTTGGTGCGAATTGATGGGAATTGATTTTTGGCACTGTTGTTGTATTGAGCTGTTGTTTGACTAGTCGCAAAGTTGTTAATGACCTTCGCATAAATATTCATCACCTGTAAATTGTAGCTGTTTTTCACTGTGTGATAAATTGGTGTTCTTTCCAAATTTTACTATACAAATTTTTGACAATTAAACCAACTTTTCATCTTTTCACTACTTTTTAACAAGCGCGTATTCGAAAGATATTTGGTCTGCAAAATTGTTAAAAAAAAATGAACTAATCAATTTAGTTGTTGTATGCAAGCCATCGCCTCTGCCAATTAAAACTATGTAAACTGTTTTTAACTTTTCAACAAAAGCCAATGTTGAACAAAGGCACTCGTCAAAAACCTTTAAAGTTATCAAAGACTTACAGCACTTGCAAAAGATAGTAGAGAGAATTAAATAACTACCACGCCTACGCAGCGTATCACACACAAAAGCAAATAAATGAAAATTGTATTACAATTTCCGAACAATATAAAATTAAGTTTCCATTTTTTGAACAACTTTGTATTAAACTGTTTAATACCAGTGTTAAAGCAAACGTGTTGATCCAAATTATGCAAATAACTGCTGAATTTGTTGTGTATTTACGAAATTGTTATCTATATTGGACAATTTAATGGCCAAGCGCATAAAGGTAAATTAAACTGAAATGCATTCAAATATTTTCCACAAAATAATTGTCAACCACTTTTTTAGGTGGCAAATTCTATGCAAAGTGACTTAAATTGAAATTAAAATGCAGAGGACGTGTATCTTAATAAAATAAAACGCATTTCGGGCAGCAAATATCCCAATACATATTTTGTTTAGTATATGTTTGTGTTTTTGTTCCAGGGGCAGTCATTTGAGATTGGACAGAAATATGGTAATTATAATTGTGGTTAAATAATTTTAGATTAATTATGTTTGCATGCAGCTGGCAGAATATTATTTTTAAACATGGCCACAACATTGCAATATTTTGGCAAGTGTTTCATTTTAATTTCAAATAATTAATTGAATGACTAATGATATTATCTAACGTATTCATTTGCAATTTCAAATAAATAGACGGTACTTTAAAGTAAGCATATAATCTAATTCAAACAATTTAATGCAAAATACCTTACATAGTAGTTTTGTCAAAACAGCATTTGTAAAAATATTTTTATTTTTTTTTTAGAAATATTTATTTTTAATTTGTTTTTGCAAAGCGCTGTTCTGCTTCGGTTAATTATAAATTAGCTGCAATAATTGAATAAATTTGAATTGTTTGCAATTACTAATTAAATTAAATTTGTTCAGCCAATACAATATATGGGATGATATAAAGAGAACTTTACTTTGGCTTGTAACGATTATTTTCACAGATATTTTGCAAGCTTCTCTCAGTTTGTTAGTTTTTGCATTCATGTTGCGCATTTGCATGGATCGTAAACAACAGTGCATACAATTGCACAAGCCCAGATACACACGCCCAGATACACACAAATTGCCACACATATAAACGCAAATCAATTACTTCCGCCTTTGCTTTGCTTCCGTTCCGCAGACATTGCTCAACCAGCGGACTGCAAGGAGACTCTCTCACTCTCGCGCTCCCCTTCTCTCTCTTTTCCCCTTCTCTCTCTCTCTCTCTATCTCTATCTCTCTCTCTGTCTCTCTACAACGAATTTTAGTTATCTCTTCGGTCGTCTTTTACCCGCGCTACGCATTTGCAACTCTGTCGCATTGTTTAATTTTATGTTTTGGGACGACGGCGCGTATACGCAACGTGCTGCAATATTGAAAAATTCCTTTGTTGTCATTTGCGTTACTCGTTGACGGTGGCATCGCTTTCGCTCCAACTGTATATAAATATCTCTTGCTACCGCTCTTTTTCTTTCTCTATCGCCATCTCTATCTCTCCCTTCTGATTCTTGCTCCATTTTCTGCTGTGTTTGTATGTGTTTTATTTCCTGTGCACGGTTGTTTTCATTCATTCGAATTTTTTGTGTCAATTGCAATAAAGCCATTTGGTGGCCGGCACACATTTGTATATGTATTTGTCAAAGTTTGCCTGTGAGTGTGCTTATTTGTGTGTGAGTGTATTTCTGTATGTTTATGTCTCGAATCGAAAATTGTTTTTGCCTGCTTCATGTTCGCTTCAATGAAAGCAAGTTGTTTGAGTTTTTGCCTCTTCCCAAACACATGACATAGTATTTGAAAAACCAAAGTTAAAGTTTCAAAATAAAAATGGAAATGTTGACAAAAAAAAAGTAATAATAATAAATAAAACTAAAGTTAATGAACATTTATTTGCATGTGGCTCCTTTTTACAAATTGTTTTGTAATTAAAGCTAAGTTAATTTCAACTTTGAATCGTTCTGACAGTTGTTATTCATGAATCCATTTCTTCCCATTTACCGAAATCTTGTCAACTGCAAAATTATAACGCCCATAGAAATGTAGCATCACGAGCCCCAAAGCGCATTAAACCAATTACTTTCAACTACTAAGCACCCACAAGTCTATACTGAGTGGGAAATAATAAATATTTATGCAGATATTTGCTTGAACTTAAATAAATTTCATATAATTTTACATGGCAAAGTTCACGAATGCGAAGATGATAAGCAAAATGAAGCTGGACGAGGACAAGGTGGTGACCGAGGGATGAGGATGCCAGGTCGGCCTATTTACAATCATTAATCATGGGGACTTGTAATTTATCTTGCGACTGGCTTCCTACTTCTTTCAAGGGAGTGAGTGTTGAGTATGCACCTACAGTGCCCTGAAAAACTTTCGACCCCAAGGATCGCTGCCTCGAAATACTTTCTAAATACTTTTTTAATAGCTTGAGCACATTACCTGTTTTTACTAAACAACAACAACAACTTCGACGGTACGAGCCTTAAAACATATGGCAAACAATTTTTTTTTGCGTTCTCAAAACTTTGTCACCGCCATTGTAAAGTTTTGTGGGCAGCTTGCCCCCAACCTCGAGCCTCAGCCCCGTCAGTCGTCACACAATACATAATGACAGCGACTCAGAGTCGCCAACGTGCACCTGCGGCCGCTGAGAGACGGCCCATGTTACGGGAACGCACCCATCGGCGGAGCTGGCAATTTTATGTAAATCTGCCAAATTGAGTGCCTCGCGTTTGTCATCCTCCCATAAATATATATATTGCACGTAGTTGGGAGTCATATGCTTCACTCCTCACTACTCACTCCCCCTGAGGTGATTGTCTGCTGCCCCTGCTGCTTGTTCTTTGGCTTTTGACGAATTCTCTCTGTGTCCTCATGTTCTTTTTTATTATTAATTTCTAAGTTGCGGCTTGTCGCACAAAAATTTAAATGAAATATTTTGAGGGTCTACCAGGTACGTCCTTATGCACAGCAGCCAAGGAATGACAACCCAAATTACTTAACATTATGTGAACATTTTTGCTGGAATTTCTTGCAGGACTTTTACATGAATTCGATCAAATTTAAGGCTATAATTAAATGGTGTACTTTAGCTTGACAGTTTGACTTTTACGGTGTAATATTTGTGTAAAAGTTCATTTTCGAACTGATGCTTTATACATTGATTT
The DNA here is from genome assembly GCA_035044125.1 of Drosophila ochracea. Classification (NCBI taxonomy): domain Eukaryota; kingdom Metazoa; phylum Arthropoda; class Insecta; order Diptera; family Drosophilidae; genus Drosophila; species Drosophila ochracea. Next base: position 88,477 of record JAWNML010000034.1, read on the forward strand.
TAACTCAGCTTAATTACTCCGTGAACCAATTAGAAATGGGGAAAACGGCATAATAAAGTAGAGGAAACAATACCAAATAATGAATATATGTTCATCCGATTCAATCTAGCTATGTCTGTTTGTATAATAAATACAAACTCTGAGACTTTAAATTTGGAAAATAAATTCTCAAATTTATATGCAAATCTATTCTTGATTGAGTCTATCTTAAATGTTTGCAAACTTTGGAAATTGTTTATTATTAAAAACTGCATAAATTTTGTGTAAACTTATTTGTATGAAGAATTACACATGTGGAATGAATTAAAGTGGGCCACAGTAAGAAAATCTCACAGTTAAGCTCATTTATATAATATGTAAGCTAACTTAATCTACATTTTTTCACTTAAATTTCTAAGAAGCTTCCAAGCTAAAATCCCACAACTAAATTCCATTTACAAATTGTTAGCAGAATTCTAAATACCTAACGCCTTGGGCCTAATGACCAAGAAGGGCAGAGCGGAAATGCAACAAATAAATACGAAAGGCTACCTAATGCGCCGCACAACGAAAGCAACAATGAAACTGAAATAAACTTGTCACAGGGCATTCCGATGCGACCGCCCGGACCAGGACTCAGAACGAGCAACGGACAGCGGACAGGGCCGCTGGGCAGTCACACGCTCATTTACTTTGTCGCTTGCCAAATGCAGCTTTAGCTTCAAGCTAAGAGTAAAACAAAATAACCAACCAGGAAGACTGGGAGAGGGGAGTGGGGGGTTGGGATGAGCTAGCGTTGCGCGTCATTAGGACAACATGCACGGTTGAGCTGCAGGCGGCGGCAGTTCCCTAGGACGTGGACAACATGAAGTTGTTGGGCAAAGTGCAAAATTTGTTTCACAATCCTCTGTTAAAGGATTTCCATTTCCGCTGTGGGCCGCAGACAGAGCCCCCTCCCAAAAAAAAATATATATATATATAAACTAAACATTACGAAATAAAACTCGTATAAGCACACAGACGTCCATTCAAATATAGACTAGAAACCGAATGCGGGGAATGAAATAAATAATGTATACATTTATATAGTATAAATATATGTATAGTATTTGTGTGTGGTGAATGGTGTCGCTGGCATTTTAATAGTTTTGTTAGCCTTTTTGCAGCCTTTTCCGCCGCCAGGCGACAGGAAGTAACTTTTATGCGCGCCCCTAAAAGGGACTTTCGGGTGAGAGGGTTGGAAATTGCCAACGACTGAAAGGCGTTCCTGCTGCCTGTGTCTGAATGGATTTTGTGGTTCTTTTTATTTGGCACCCTGCAGACTGAGTACATACGAATTTTGGTAGCCCCCAGCTTAGACCTCCCATCTTCCAGGGTGAACGGCTCTATAATATAGGCACAGCTAGTCCCTTCTCCTCTTTTTTTCCCCGGATTGCCACTTCACTGGCTCGGACTGAGCGCCGTCTGGCCGATAATGGAACGTAATGTCAATTGGCACTGAGCCCCTTGCCAAGAAAAACACCAAAACCAAAGTCATGCCGAGTACTGGTTTCTGCTCACACTCTATGCGCGGTTCGTGCTCGTGTTTATTTTACTTTATTCTTTTCTTAGATGGGCGTGAGGTAATTGCTCCGGGCACGAGCAGTTTGTCGAAAATTGAAATGTGTGGCCAGTTCGTTTAGGTCTCGTCGCACTATTAATGGTTTTGCGTTTGAAACAGATGGTGAGCTATATATATATTATATATATAACAGCATTGCAAATCTTTCTCCTAATGCGTATAATATATACTTAGCCTACCCTTGTGACTATTGCATTTCAAACTATTAAATCTAGGAAACTGAATCGATGGAGCTGAGTGCATAATGAAGCTGTTATTATTATTATTATTATTTTCTTTTATTAAGAGAAAATAATAAGCCTTAAAATAGTTTTGCATAAGTTATGAATAAGATTTGGACTAGCAATTATCATAAATATATTCCTGTTTAATTTTGTTTAAAAACTGAAAATATTTAACAAAATTGCAATAGATTTGAAATTCATTAAGATGTAAATTTCCTATCCACAAAAAATTTGAAATTTAAATAGAAAAGTAAATAAATCAAAAATATTGGGTAAACATAAGGAAAATATGTAAAAGAACAACTTGAAAGCCAAAAAGCATATATGTATTTTGAGTTTGTTTCATTTCTCATTCTGGCCTCTTTTGGTAAGTCTCCAGGCAGCAATTGAAATGGCAGATAAAACTTTTTCCGTGAATTGCTTTAAGTTGACATTTTGAATGCCAGCAGCATAAAATATCAGCGAATGAAGACTCATTCCAACCATTCCAGCAGCCTGTAACTTTTGCGAATTTTCGGTTGGTTTGCAGAGACAAGAAAAATCAACGCTGGCGGCTCTCAAGCACACATAAGTATAATTTGTTTATTGGAGGCCTCAGAACAGAATGAAAGCCTGTCGGTGGGTCGACTGAGTGTGCTTCCCAAAGACTTGAATTAGTTTCAACATGTTGCAGACGATACTTCAGAAAGCCCATTCGAAATGCACACGAATTTGAACCACTTAAATGTTGTCAAGTGCACAGCATGGTTTTTGACTTAGCCGGAGCGACAGTTTTCTAAGCGGCTTTTAATTAACAGCCTTCAAGTGCAAGGATTTCAAGGATTTCACCAAGAAGCCCCACACATGACCAAACGCAGACGGAGCCATACACAAAGATACGTCAAGAAAAAAATACACAGAGAGAGATAGAGAGAGAGAGATAGAGAGAGAGAGAGAGACAAACGAGCCTCGGGTTGACTGACGCCATATTGAAATTCATTAAGATGGCATCGCCGTCGCCATCGCGGTCTCCGTCGTCATCTCCATCGTCTTTGTCGCCGGCATCGCATTAATATGGCAAGTAAAATATTTATAGCATAATTCTAGAAGCCGCTATATCACAGCGCATTGTGCCACTCGTTTGTTGTGGTGCTCGAGTGAGCGTTAAAGAAATTAATTAATATTCTGCTCCACGCTTTGTCCCTCACTTACGCACACAAACACACACACACACTTGAACACGCATGTATGGATGGGTTTAATAACGGCACATGTGTGACGCGTTTTTTGTTGCGGCTTATACAAAGCCGTTGCCAAGTTACCGTTTCTCTTCTTCCGCCCTCATCCACACGATGAACACATAAATTACATTTTATACCCTGCACTACAAAATATAACATAATCTTTTCAATATTTAGAGAACTTAGAAAACTTATGAAATAATATATTAACAAAAACATCATAAAATTGTATATGCAAGTCTAGTGAAGTTAACTGGTTTAGTTTTTACAGAGTATAAAATAGTTCATCAGCTTGTAGGATGACATGTTAGCTTTGTTTGCATTCGGGTTACTTGTCATTTTTCGTTACAACGCCTCGAGTCTTATGTATTGTTTTTGACACTATTGTATATACATCTGCACGTATATACTCTGCATATATGTATATAAAATATATAAAAGTCTTGTATAACATTGTAGCTGTGTGCTTGGAACCACAATTTAATATCCTGACTCTGACACATCTTGTATCCACTTGGGAGTGATGTACACATCAAGTGTGCAAAAGCAGGGTATTAAAATAGTGTGCAAGTGTTAAGCATATTTTTTTATAAATGAGTATATATTGTAGACCAGCAGTGATAGTCGATTGTGTCAAGTTATGTCTGTTTGTATGTTACCAAGTTGAATAATAGTCAGATAAAACAAAAAAAGTATAATTTATTGATTGCACTTAATTTAAAAGCTAATTTGAATTAAAAATCAAAATAACCAAACACTATCGTCGACAATTAAAAAATAGGTACATAATATCTTCAAGGTAAGCATTTTTGATAACAATGATTTCTTTTAACCTAAAGCGAAGTTGAAAATATATATCAATTCCGTAGTGAGGGGCTGTAAAATGAAAATGGAATGGAAAAGGCTTTTGTTTGAGTTACGGTAATAAATCTTATTCACTCTAAGATCTCTGAATTCATATTATCACTAAGTTAATCTAGCGATTCTGATATAATTTTAAATAATATGTTTGATTGTGCGGAACTGTTTATATCTCTTAAAAGATGTTACTTAACTATCGAGCAAAGACGTAAGATAAATAATTTATATGTATTGTGCATAAATATTGCAAACTATTGTAAGCAAAAATATTAATATTGTTTATTTTCTCAATTTAGTTAAGATTTACCTGAAACTCAACCGCAATTTGTCCCTTGAGGACTTATGAAAAGCAGATGCTGACGATGCAGAACTCAGTTTGGGGTGACAGGGGTGCAAGTTCAGAGGCCAGCCACACACCTGGTGCATGCCACAAGAATGCTCTGCTGACATAGGGGCCAAATGTAATTGCAGCTACCTGGAGCTGGCACAGAGGCCAACCCTTTTGAATGGTAGAAAGAGCGGTCTAGGCTCGCCCGCCAGTTTAGCTTAATTACAGCCTCTGTTAACTGACGTTAGAGTTTCGACTCGTCGTCGTCACATCAGGCGTAAATGAACGGAAATGAATTCATAAAATGTGAGGCGCAAACGCGTTGCAAACTCAACGTGACGCAACGTTGCGCGTTCAAAAGTGTAAATAATATGTGTGCTTAGTTTGCCAAGTACAGAGTAGAGTGGAGTGAGTATCTATGTGAGTGTGTGCATGTTTGTGTTTGTGTGTGTGGTTGCATTTGTAGCACTGCACTTTGGAGTTGGTGAGTTTGTAGCCTAAAAACTCATCAGCATCAACCAACGCGTTGTATGAAGGCAATAACAAAATGCTACACAAAACACTGCACACAAAATTCTAACCGACGGCGTGGGAGTGTTGGTGTTTGAAATATAACCAAATTGAATAAATAAACTCCTTTTGCCTGCGGATGCTGCATTCAAAACCGTTGACATTAAATTGCTGCAGTGCACTGCAAATAAGTTAGCTAACGTGGATTTTTTACACAGTTCCGGTTTCATGTCAGTGTTGAAAGGACTTTTTGACTACTAAGAGAATCCCTGAAATCTGTTCTAAGAATATTATGGATGGAATTTTATTTAGATTAGGAAAGTTTAAAGTGTTTGCGAATTACACATAATATGAAGTAGCATTTGAGCTCATATTCTCAAGAATTTCTCATTTATTTCATTTCCAATGTTGCAAAATGTAATTGTTGGGATCTAAATATTTTCAGACTTAAATCTTGATTAAGATTTACAAAAGAATGCAATAAATGAAAATTAAATATTTAGTTACAAAATGAATGACTTAAAATATAAAATCAAATATCTGATGGAATCAGCGATTGTTTTGTATTACATTTCAAAATGCTTGTACTATTCTATATTTCTTTTTAAGTGCTCTTTATATTTTCGGCTTATATTTTCACTTATTTAGACCTAATGTAGCATTAGCAAGCATAATCTTAAACCAACTCAGTCATTTTGTCTAAATTCGGTTAATACAGAAAAACTTTAACTTCAGTAAAATTGATCACATTAGGAACGTGTACAAAAAGAAAACTTGCAGTTTTCTTATCTTTCACTTTATTTCGACATAGCCCGGATACGTGCAGCTGTCAGCCTGGATTAGGCACATATCCTTGAATTTACGTCGGCCATTGCCTTGTCATTGTTTGGCGTTCAGGCATCGCAAGGAACTTTGGCCCAAAAGTTACCTTTTGACACACATGAGATGGCGTTGACGCGTGTAAAAGTTTCTCTTGTTGTTGCATAAAATTAGGCGCGGCAACCCGAAGAAGCTGCCTCAGCTGCTTTAATCAGCGGCGTGAGCTCGTTTAACGCAAATTAAATTGTGTTGTGTAAGAAAACTCAACTCAACTCATGATTAACGCATTTTGGTTTTAATTTCCCCCAAAACAGACACAAACACACACTCACATAGAGTCTTCTGCAATTGTTGATAAGATTTTAACGCGCCTTGTGTGTTTTTCCCAACAAGCCCAAAACTTTTGGGGCGCTTGCGGCAGTTCACCAACTTGCCAAGTTTAATGTGCCCAGAAAGGAGTCGAAGGTAAGCAAAGAGACTGCTGACGAAGACGGTTGGGGATGGGAAGCCCAAAGCAGCGAAGAGCCTTTGGCGCACTTTGCCAACCCGTAGCTGTACAAAAACGAAGTCACACGCCTCTTTTTGTCTTATTGAATACCCTTACTAACCAGAAGTTATACTATCTTCGTAAAAAGTTGCATTCCACCGGAAGAAGACTGAGAAGACTGCCATCCGCACTTAAATTGCTATAATGATTATTATTTTTATTGGCGGGCTTCATGATAGATCTATTGATCCACCTTCTGAGAATAGAGCAACATCCATTAACCCTAATTCCTGCCTGAATGACAAAAGTTGAGTTGAGTGAATATATTTTTAATATTTTTTTATGAAATATATTTCTTACATTCGTATGTATTATAATATATTGCTATTGAAGTGTTAACACTGACAAATCTGTTCGAATGCTATTTTTTTTTAAATAAATATACATTTATTATTAATATAGTTTTTAAGCACTCTTTTAAGTGCACCTCTTATATAACAAGTTGAAGTTATAGAGTAAATTAAGTTCGTCAAATGAATTCGACAGTGATTTGGTTTCTTTTGCTGGTACTTATCTCTTTATTTTTATTTTTTAACTTTTTTTTGTTTCAACGTTGTGTGGAAAAATCTTAAGCTGCCTAAAAATTTTTGCAGAAAAGTTGCGTGCTAAAAAGAAAAAGTCCCAGTTCTTCCCCGGCCTGTCACATGAGCAGATCAACAGATTAAATACAAGTTTTGTTGTTGTACCCATTCCCCAACCACAGCTTAGGCGAGCCCTGCCGCATAAGGAATTGTATATTGTTTGTCATTTGGCGCAAAATACGCGCTGATTGCGGTTAATGATGACACTCTAGATAACCCCAAACATTTTAACTTCCGGCAATTGGGTCGCACCTATGCACAAGCCTTGTAAGGTAAATTGGGAGCAGTATTACACCTTCTGACAGTTTGAGATACTCTTTTTTATATGTGGCAATTTATATTACTGTCAGTAGATACAATTAAGATGCTGAAAATGGCATTAAGTCATTGTGAGCATAAATGTCACCGTTAATGATTCTTTAAATTGGATTTTGGCAAATTGATAACCATTGATGGACCCATTTACTTAAGATTAACCTAGGCTAATGGATTTTTGTGCACCTTTTATTTATTGGAATGTTAGCGTTGCTTAATTACAATTTTATACAATTGATCTTTATTTAAAAATCACGTTGAGTAAATGTATCAGTCATATATAGACTCTGTGAAACAGGTCAATAATAACCTTCTTTATTTGTTTCGATTTGCAATCTACAAAAATTACTTATATTTTATATGAGTGAGTTCCTTTGATAATTAGAATATTTCCTGGTTTTATTATTACTAACTAATTGCTTTATTTTGGTAGCAGTGCCTTAACCCATTCAATCATAATTATCGCTTGCTGTTCTCACTATAACTTTGTTTTGGATTCTAATGTGGTTCAACAATCACTTGACAAGTGCTCTTATATACAAATAATCTGGGCTGAACTTATCAACTCATCAACAGCAACAACAAAAATAATAATAGCCAAAGTAGGCAAAGGCCGACACATGATAAGTGCACTTTATGTTGTCTCTGAATCTGTGTGTGTGTGTGTGCTTAGCGAATGAGTGCGACTGGACGTGAACAAGTGCGACTGAAATATGCCAATGGCCAGAGCCACTGACAATGACATTGGCAGCAGTTGAGAATCGTCGAGTTTTTGGTGAGATATATGTCTGCGTACGACATTCATTTGAATTGCCTGCATTCGAATAAGCCCGGCTACATATGTGCCCACTTAAACATATGTGTAAATAGCTCACCGAGCAACATTAACATCATTATATTCTTTGCGCAAGGACTCTGTCGATCTGATAAAATGCTTAAAAAAAATAAATATATAATTAAAGGGCTTCTCATTTGACGCAGAAATCCTTGCCACCGACCACAAGCACCAGGCACAATCAATCTTAGGTCTACCCTTAATCGGGTTTGGTTACCGCAAGTTTTCCCCCACGCGCTCGTCACGTATGGCAGATTTATCACAAAAGTGTTGAGCCGGCAAAAATGTGAGGAGCCCTCAACTTATTTTAATAACAGGCAATCATATCAGTATATAAATATACATATACTTACTGTTTGGCTTGTAAGCAGCTGTTGCCGTTTCTGATATAAGCAAATATCACGTATACGCCGCACATATAACCATTCGGAACATAAGACGTCGCAACAACAGGCCGGCTGGCAGGAATCGAGCCAGGCAATGTTTGGTAATTGAAACTATTTGCTTTTTGGCATTTTCATTAACGCCAATTTCCGTAAAATTTAACGCACTTCCTGACAAATGTTGCCATCGTTTGAAATTGGCATCGTCAGCATTTCAATATTGATCGAAAGAAAAAGTACGAGGGCTCTGTTCGCGCGTAAAGGAGCAACAGCCGTTGGGCAAATGAGCGTCGACTTCAAAAGTGCTAATTACTTCAAAATCAATTGTCGCAATTCATTTGGGATCTGGTGTGTTTGTTGTGTGAGTGCCTTCACAAAATTAAGTATGTTAATTTAAATTTAACGTTCCAATGAATTTCATGCTGGGCTTACAATCCAACTTGCATATTTCTCCCTTTCTCCCTTTCTTTTCGTTATTCAGCGCTTCGTCGAAAATGATTTCTGCAAATGGCCTTAATGAAGGCCAGCAGGCGCCGCAACCATTCTGTCGTCCTGTAATCAACGTCAACGAATCTAAGACCATCCAATACGAAAATGGCATTAAATTAGTAAGCAGCAAAAAAAGTAAGGGATTTGTGAGAAAGTGAATGAGATTGAGCATGTCTCTGTTATGCTTAACAATTGTAGTTGCAATTTGTATTTGACTTAAGGCGGGCATCTCTGCAATTAATAATGAATGAAATATCATAAAAAGCCACTATCTATCATTACTGATAAAAGTAAAGTATATAGCTAGACTAGGTTATTGTTGCTGAGGGATGTCCAGAAACAAAAATAAAAATGTATTCATATTCAACGGCTATGCTCTTTTTTTAAGTCTTTTACAGCTCTTAAATTATAAAAATTGCTCGAATTTATTTGGATTTATGAAATAAATTGCCAGATAATTAATTCTTCATTGTCATATTTGCGTGACATAAATTGTATTGCAATTTATTTATATGTTTATCGTAGTTACAAGTTTGAAACTTTTAAATGAAACTTATAAATAGACGCGAAAATATAAATGTAATTTAATAGCAAATGTCTTTACTCTTAAAATTTATTGATCTAAGTTGATCTTTCAATGAATTTATTTATATGTCTGATTTTTGGTTTGTTCTTAGAGTGCTTTTTGGAATTATGCTGAAATGTTCACTTTGAAATTCAGTGTTCAACTTTTAGACTAGCAGACACCGAGAGTACAACACTTTTGTTCACGGCTACTGCACTTATTCAAAGTTTGGACACTCGAAAGTTTATTTTAGGGAACCTTTTTGTTGTTTTCATTGATCATTTGTTTTTTATATCTTTGACAATAGTTTCAGGAATCAATCTGATTTATTTTCATTGCTTTGCTGTTGCACTTCTTTCGGTCTAAAGGGGACAAGTAAGCAACTATTAAAGTTATGCATTAATATTTTAGTTAGTTAAGTGTAAGTAACTTTTGCTAAATAAGCGAATTGAGTATTATCAAATCTTTTCAAGCGTACTATTGAGATTTCTTTTGTTTTGTGAAAATATTTAGCCAGCACCTTTTGTTATATTTGGTACGTTTATTGAAAAAATGGCAATACTTTTGGGGTAAGTATGCACTTGCAGCTTGCAATTGAATCTTTTCGAAGAGGTGAGTGAAATATGCGTTGAATGTTAAATGACTTCAATGAAAACAGTGAAAGGGCGAAGAAGAGAAAAGCATTGCAAACAGAACCCGACGGACAATCCAAAAAGAATTGCAGAGCAGACTCAAATAAAATAAGTTTAAATGTAATTTAATGACCAACAAAGGAATAGTTCCACCCTAGCTAAAATAAAAGGGGAGAAAAAGGAACCAGAAAGGAACACACACCTTCACCTTGCACAAAATTGCATTTCTACTTTTGTAAACCGAAACGAGCAAAACGCACAAAGTTTTCTTTGGCAATTTGTTTGTTTGCTTCTTGCTTCGTTCATTTCGTAAACAACTGAACTTTGGCAGCAACAAAAGTTAAAGGTGCCCAATGTATTGTATGGATCCTACTGTATTCCATTATCCAAACTCCCATTTGGATTCAGAGCAAAGAACTAGCAATGCATTGGCTGCAGGCTGACTGATTGACTGACTGACTTACAGAATGAGAGAATGACTGCATGACTCTGTGGTCAATGCACAAATATTTAAGTGCATTGTCTTCAGCCTTCAGAAGCCATTCAAACACTGAAGCATTGGCTTCATTGATTTCAGTTTTGTTTTCTTTTATTTTTGCTTTTATTTGAATCACAGGATTTTATTGATCACTACATTTACTTTGTGTAAAATTAAATGTGAATTTCAGATTTAATTCAAATAGAAATGTGAATAATACGACCTTGCTAAAAGTTCTATATTTATAATGCGGCTGATAAACGTGTAAAAAGTATCTTTTGACTCTGGAAAGTATTGTGTTTATTGTAAGAGGAAATTATTTTATTTTTCTCTTAATGAAAAGCACACAGAAGTTTGATTTGTTGCTTTTAGTTACATCCCAAGTATCTTTATTATTTATCGCTTGCATTTCAATGAACAAAAAAATAATATTTAAAAAAAAGTCTATTGTTTCCACAGTTAATCATCCATTTTATCCATCTAAATGCCCCACTGATGTTGATGTCTTTGGAAATTATCTGATAAAAAGAAGAAGACGGCCTGCAATTTCATTTTACAAAGCACTTAGTCCTCCCATCATCACGCAATACAAATGCATTTTCCTTTATTGAAGGTTGGCAAAAAGCTTTCATTACAATTTTTGCACATTTACAATGAATTACAATCGCACCGGAACCGCAGGCACTCGCATTAAGTCGTGGCAGGTGTGACTGTAAATGGGAAGGAGAAGCGGGGATGGAGTATAGGTGTGGAGTGGCACTTAAGCCTTTGCAGAAAGCCTGCTTATTACAAGGTATTCTCAATTGGAGAGGGAAAAGCCAGCGAGAAGAGATAGGGAAAGCGCAGACGCTTATTTAATTTACGTCTCTCGGCATGCTCGGCACTCGACGTTACCTACTTTGGACTGTAATCATTTCCCGCACATAAGAAATTTCACCTTAAACACGCAATTATTTAAAATAAAATATTCCACTTAACGCTATCAACATGATAAGAAATAAAATTGTACATCTGCCAGCGGGCAATGAGTGGCGGACAGGTGCGGCCCTAAGACGCAACGGCAGATGGCTTGAAAATGAAAAATCCCTCAATATGCAATTTACCATAAATTTATAATTTACTGGCAAATTATTTTCATAAGCCATTTGCATTTATATGGCCAACACAACACACAACACACACACATGAGTCTGCAGTCCTGAAGGAGGCAGCCAGAAAGTTGCAAATGAAAAACCACAAAAGAGAAATACCACCCACATTCCAACCAGTAGATATCCCGCATTCCAAGACCAGCTCAAAGTGAATATTATACAAAGAAAAATTGGCTGCAGGCCTGCAATTCTCTTGTAATAATTTAACAATAAAAAAATTATTACAAAGGAAAGTATCTTGTGTTAGATATTAAATTAAAAAAACATTTATCTAATTTTATAAATATAACTGATTGCTCATAATTGATTTTTTTTATATTCACTCATTGTTATTTCAGGTTATTTTTGAAAAGTATTTACCTAGAGTAAAATTTGAAATTTACGAGGTAAATAATTATTGTTGGCAATTTTAAATATCTTTCAATTCGACCAATTTTTTTCGTTCCTTAAGTGTAGGGTATGATGAGACAACCACAAAGAAGCATCCACATTCCCCAACCTATCAACCATTCTTTGTAGCCATCTCATCACACAGTTTACAAAGCCTTCGCTTACACTTGGCCCTGTGTTAAAATTTGCCTGGCCTTGTGTGTTCCAAAATTTTGCAGCCGTGAAGCTTACTCGTAAAATATAAAATTGATTTTCACGCGAGTCATTAACTTCTTTAAGTATCTGAATGTGCGTATGAGTGCAAGTACCTCTTAAAGTTTGCTTTCCTCAAAGTCTGCATTATTCATTTGCTCAGTCCGTAGTCGCAAAAGCTGCACATGTCGTCCATGTTTCCCAGACATCTTAGCAATCAGCATAATTTGAAGCAAATTTCACTACACGGCACTTTGATATTGTGTAATTCCATGTGAAATTTATATCAGATACGGGGTAAAATGAAGCCAAGTTGATGTGCAACCACTTCTGAAAAATTATAAGCTTTCTGGGGCTTAGAAAAAAAATTTATTTGAACCAACTTAATGCTTAAATTCTATATCAAAATACCCTCATTAACATTTCCAATGTGCAGTAGAACTTTGGCAAAAATTTAATATTTTTATCGCCATTTGGCAAAACTCGGAAATCAACTTTATTTTAAACTTTTGTTGATTTCTCCATGGACTGACGCATAAACCACAGAAACAAGGGCAAATGATTAGAAAAAAGTCGAAATTCAATTCCCAAAGGGTTATTAAAAGGGCACAAATCCAAATGCAAAATTCTGTGATCAAATTATACAAACCAAATTAGATACAATACACATTTGAATATACAACATGCATTTAAGCTACACCCGAGAGACTTGATAAGTGCAAAGGATGACAAATATAAAAAATACACTATGCAATTTGGCTGCAGCTTGTGAAATCAAATAAATACAGAACTCGATTGCGACATCATCTATTTTAAAATGTGGTTATATTGAAGAGCAATTTTTAGCTTAAATAAGATGCTTGCTTAATTTATAATATATTTTGACCTTCTGTGTCAAACAATTAGATATAAGTACAAATATTAATTCGCCTTTGTTTAAAGTCGATTAATAGAAATGAAAAGCGTATTTCCAGTACAACTATAAATTTTCTCCACACATTTCATTTACTTATATGTAGTAGTTTGCCATTTGTCATAATATTGTTTTATTTCAATCAAATTCAGTAGAGCATTTATTAACATCTGTTATTTCAAGTGCCTTAAGCCAACAACTGCAGCGCAGCGGGCGACCAACTCGTGTAAACAATATTTTTCCATATATGTATGTGTATGTGTAGTGTATGCAATCAAAAGCTTTGTTGTCCCATTCTCACAGATGCACATATATGTATACATATGTATATGTAAAAAGCATATGCTTGTATTTGCTGAAATTTGTTCTATTTGAAAATATATTTTGGCTAATAAACTGTGAGTTCCTTATTTGATTTTGATACAGTTTTTACGGTTGATTAATAATATGTCTAATACTCGTATATCGATTTGTCACTTGATATTGATTTTAAAAATATGTACTTTATGGGGGAATACAATTAAGATTACCTTTCGCACAGTAAAGCTCAATTTTATTGTAAGCTTATGTATTTAAATATAAAAAGTTCTAGTTCAAAATGAACAAGTCTCAAATGAATTAAATGTTGTCTAACAATTACACCAGCAGCATTCTTTTGAAATTTAAGGAAACCCAACAACAATCTTTTGTGGGACCTTTCAAGTGCCAACATAAAATAAAACTTTTGTTCAGAGCTTTTATTTCAATGGAAAGGTGCAACACCTCCACTCTCCCAGGAAGTAGGGATACTTCGGCTTGTTAGGCTCAAATAAGTTCAGTTTCTTGACTTTAATCGCATGGCCTGCTGTCTAAATGCATTTGCGCATATGTTAAGGGATTTGAAGACCACATCTGGTTGATGTTAGTCGAATTGAAATCTTGGAAATCATTCTCGTATTTCGCACATCAATAAATCGCTGAGCCGAATATCTTTTTCATGACTGCTTTACTGCAGTCATTGTTGCTGTTGTTACTTCCGGTCTGTGACGCATGCATTTCCAATTTCATGGCTTCAGTGTCGAGCTGTTTTTACGCTTCTTACCATCTCACTTGACATGGTGCGCACTCATGAGTGGTGGATGGCCATTCTATAAGTAAAGTCTAATTTAAACATCTGTACCTTGTAGATATGTAAATATTTTACCTATGTATTTATGTAAGTATAATACAACGGTTATTTTTCATCGGGTAAGCAAGCTAATAAAGATAACTATTTTATATGCTCTATTAAAAATGTAATTTAAGTTTCCTATTCTAAAATTGCATATTTATTGCACAAACTCCTCGCAAATCTGCCTTTGCCTGCAAAATTTGCAGAAATGTTTCCTTAATTAAATAAAAACTATAAAGCTTAGCTAAAAAAAAAAAAAACAAATTAAAACTAACAAATATGCAGGGTTCTGCTTGTTTCCATTTTGCTTACATGTAAAAAAAATTATGTGCAGAGGCAAAAAAGGCAACAGAGGGAAAGAGAGAGAGAGAGAGAGAGAGAGAGCGAAAGAAAAGAGCAGACAACGATTTGCACATTGAAGCGCCAAGGAAAATTAATCAGCAGCGTTTAGTTACATTTACGAAATGTATTTAAAGGCTAAATAAGCGTGCATAAGTGTTGGGCGCGGATGGATGATTGGGAGGGGGTGGGGTGGAGCGGCTAGGGAAGAAGCGGGTAAACAAACAGAGACTCACTCAGCTAGACTGTCATTAAAGCCCGACCGGAGGCAAGGCTAAATTGCGTATACGCCACGTGCACGTAAAACACTTGAAGGCGCATAGTTAAAACGGAAATTGTATAGCTCTGTCTGCTTTGCTACCCGCCCTCTTTTACTGCCGCCACTTTTGAGTGTAAATTGCCAAAAGGATACAATTTAAGACGTCTTCAAGCCCAAGGCAAGGTAGCCAGGCAATGCGAATACCAACAATAAACACAACTACAAAAGGAAAACGGAACTGAAAATACTTTCAGGCAACCACCGGCAACGTCCCTGAAAGACATACACCGACACACATACACACCGATCCATGCAACAGTAAACGAGGTGTAAAGAGTGGCAAACGCATCTAGAATTGTAAGACTTTTGGAACGGTTTGTTGCACGTTTGACTGCGCCTGAGTGTGCTTGCAACGCATTCGAATATTTGCTGTGGATCAACTAGAATTTATGAATATATAAGTGTATTTAAAAAAGATTTGTTGGATTATAATATGGAAAAATCAATATATTTGGATGAATGGATAACATTTTTTATTTGTTCAAAAATGATATACTTACATATAAATGTGTGAGAATGGCTGGGATGAGTAGATACACGTTTAAGCGAAATCCAGTTGAATAATTTGATTGTGTACTTAATATTTTTCATCGATCCACCACTTTGGTCCAACTGAAGCACTTAAACTTGTTTGTACGCTTATAAAAATAACAATAATAAAATAAGAGTTAGCAAATCTGCTTGGTGGTTGTGGGGTGTCAACGAAAAAAATAAATATTTATTTCTTTTTTTAGTTTTTAAGTCATTGTAAAAAACGATATTTCTTAAATTTTGTCCTTGCTTTTGAAATTCTAAATTAATTTTCTTTATAATTAAAAAAAAAAACAATCTACAAATAATTGATTCTCACTTGTACTTACTACATTAGTATGTAACATTATCTACGACGAAGACATCCATTTCAATGCTTAGTGTTCCAAATTACCAAAGTGATTTATCGATAGGTGCCAAAATTAATAAACGTCATTTTGCGACTGGCTGTCAAAACAACACCTTGCAAAATCAACTGTCGCAAATAAAGTTTATTATTTTCCTACCGTTGCGCAATTCCTGGTAATGAAATACTCAAAGCGAGAGACTTTTGCGACACGTTTTATTACACTTTACAATTTACAAGAGCAGTCGAAAACAAACACCCACAAGCAGCTGCCAACAGCCGAAATTGGCGAAAAGCGGAAAAGTCGATGGAGAAATTTGGCGTTGCTTGTTGAACTTTTTTTTAATGTATTTCCTTAGCTCTCGCTGTACATATATATATATATATATATATATATATATATATATATATATATATATATATATATATTTTTTTTTTTGTTTTTTATTTATTATTATATTCGGCTTATATGGCGTATGATGAACACGTTTATTGGTTGCGTGACATTTCTTGATCCCGCAATGTCCTCCTGTGTGATACTTTCCCACTTCCAGTCCCAGTTTCCTCTCATATTGTTTATGACTATGTGACTATGTTGTGACTTGTTGCCCTTATTGGATTTCGATATTTAAAGCATACACAACTCATAAACACACTCTTACACATACTCCGAGCATGTTATTTTTGCCATTTCAAAGTGACATTTGAGCCACACAAAGCAATTGCCAGCACAAGCAATGATGTCGCTTTGGTAACCAGCTGACTTTGATATCAGTAGGTTCAGAGATCACAGATTCCTTGGCAATTCATCCATATTACAGTGAAAGCATTTGTCTCAAAGTATGCAAAACATTTCTGTTTATTATACATTTTCAATATTCCTCTTAGGCACTACAAATTGGACATAAAAGAAGCAAATCTGATTCTCGCTGAATATTTTTTCTGGTGAATATTGTTTTGTTAATGGTACACAATCTCGGTCAAAGATAGCACATAAATCACAATGTTGTGTGGCCAATTGTCGTTAGTTGGGTAGAATTTAATTTAATCAGGTGAAATAAATTGTTTTTGCCAACAAAAAATTCTTGTGTCAAACATTTCAATTATTAATATGCCCACATCATTGGTTAAAGTGATGTTAAGCTCCGAAATTAATTACAAAATCAATTTTTTTTTTCCATTAAAATATGTACTTTATGTCATTGAGTTAAATTAATACAACCATTATTTATAAACCTTACAATTTTAATACCGCATTTTAATATTCATTGAAATGCATAAAAAGTATATATTGAAGTTTTTGAACAGTATGTTGGAGGCATCTTCGACCATATAAATAGAATCAATAGCCCAGTCGATTCAGGCATAGCCGTCTATCCGTCTGTCCTGTAAGACCAAGCAGTTCTAGAGACTATCAGAGATGCAGACTTCGACTTTTGCGTATATGTTCTCGCATATATATATATATTATCTATATATGTATTACTGAGGACCTATACAAATTTCAGTCCCTAGTTCCTATCGTCCCTGAGATCAGGTCGTTTATTCATTTGAATAGATGGAAATGGAAATGCTATAGAAAATTTTAATAATAATAAATATTATAATAATAATAATAAACATTATAATAAAAATAACAGCTTGGTAAGGGTATCTCGTAGACGAGCTTTCTCGATCAGTGAATTCTTTGATGCTGTTTTTTAATTGTTTGACAACAAAGTTGTTTAAATTAGGGCAGCAATATTTATGGTTGTAAAATATATTATATTATTCCTTTACTTTTACTTTAATATCTTTACAACATATGTTATATAGTTTTACATAAGCAAGCTATATAATTCTTTTAATATTTGAATAAATAAATGAATTTAAATTATGTGAAAATGAAGAGTATTATTATGGAATCAAAGATAAACACAGAAAAAAATACATTGTTTGAATAAATAAATTAGGTATTTCAATTGTGAGCGTTACATTGAACCAGTGTTCTTAAGCGAGTGTTCGATGTTCGTCCCAAATCCATAACACGGCTCTGTATTTCCACTTAAATGAAAACAGGCTTAAAGAAAAATGAGGGTCACACAGACATTGAAGGTTCAACGATAAGCACAAAAATCTCAAGGGAGAACGACACAGGCACAGGCATCACATTAACGGCACTGCGATAACTTCAATATTTCATTTTTGTGATAACGGGTACCTCACCTCACGCGTAATGCTGCCGTTTCCGTTTCCGGTTGCTGCTGCTTTGCACACATACATAAAAGACGTTGTTAGTCTTAGTTTCGCCTCTAGTTGGCTCTGACACTTGACAATTGCAACACGTGCTCAAGATTTTGGTTTCTCTAGACGTTCCCATTGTAGGACACGTTTTGGGCGTAGATCTGACACTTTTTTACTCCAGCATCTACATCGCACACACACACACACCGTAAAAAGGTTACCCATACACATACACACACATATACACACAATACACGCAGGTTGGGCGCCTAAGTTGCGACCGTAAAATATTCAAATTAAAAGGACTTATGTAGGCACTCAATGTTACCGCCATTATGCTACATTGTTGTCTGCTGTCAGAGCACGAGCTGATGGGCAGGCCAGTGGGAGGTAGCGAGGGTACGTCAGTGGGAGGGAGTGGCAGTGGAAGAGCGAGACCTCGACCCCGGCTTGTGGCAGTGTGGGCTGCTTCCGGTGTTTTCAGCGCTCAAGCTGCCATTTTTTTACACTTTAGTTGACAGCGGCAGCCATTTGTGGCAACAACCACGCCCCCTTTTTCCACCCATCTGCTACTGCCAGTTGTCCTTGTAGCTGATGCGATGTGCTCGCCCCATACTGTTATAGTTGGTGCTTGCTGTTGTTGTTCCTGTATATGTCGCATTTTCCGGGTAATTTACATTCTCATCACAGAACACAGCAAGCGACCGAGAAAGAGAGAGAGAGAGAGATAGATAGAGAAAGAGAGAGAGAAATAGGGAGTCGCAGAGAGGGTACAGGAGACTGTTACCTGTGCAACAACAAAAATCATGCAGATAGCAACAGCGATGTCAGCTTTTACTTCCCCTTCGCATCTCTTTCCATTTGAGGCAATTTTAAAATAATAAAAAATAATCTGTCCTTATTTCGTTGGTCCGTTATTTCGCTCTTTGTTTTAGTTGCCATAGTTTACAATTTTAGCATTTTGGCATTTTTATCATTTCCCTCGACGCTGCTCTGCATTTTATTAGGTGCATAGATTTCGGCATAACTCTCTTTGTTTTAGGCACTAATAGAATTTACTGCGATGATTGAAATGGATTTCATTATTTATTTCGCTATTATATAGTTCAGAGTAAATATCCATGATATATATACTTTATATCGTTCGATAATCAATGTATGTATGATAGTATATAGTTAACACATCATTTAACTTTTAATATTTAACAATCATCTGAGTTCCTTACAAATATTTATTTACTTACCATAATACATTGTGAATAGCAAGCTATAAGTGAAAACTAATAACAAAATCAAAATTGACTTGCAATTAATATAACATAGTACAAAAGCGAAAAAAAAAACTAACTGCTTTATTTCATTCTCATTACATTACATAATACATTCTCAGTTGAATTTTTGCTTGAATTTAAGAATCATGTAGAGCACCTGATACATTATTTTCATTTTTTTCATTTTGATCTAAATAAGTTATCGATTTAAGGATGCAGAAATTCAGTTTGAGTAAAGTCATAGTTAAGCAATTTACTTGCTATGGCGAAACGAAAGTTGGTTGGATATGGAACTCTCAGAATATGGTCAGAGAAGTGGAAAATCGCCAGATCACACTTAATTCATTATAAATACAATTTCACAGCGTGTTGTTGCGGCTGCTGCCGAGAAAGTGACAGAAAACATGTGAAGTGAAAGTAGCAAGAACCCTCGAATTTATCATTTGGAGGCTTTGTCGCGTTTGGCATACTCGGCCAATTTTTGCATTTTTTTTTTCGAATACTTTGTGGATTATTTGTGGGAGGCATCGCTGATGAAGCGCACTCAAAAATTTATTGTCTGCAGCCCGAAGTTCGACACGAATTTTATTTATTTACATGTAAATCGGATTTGTGTGACCCCAAAGACGTTCTTGCGTGAAATATACAAGCAACAAGCGCAGTCGCAGTCACAGTTACTGCTCAGACTTGACCGGCGAGTGGAGTGGTCAGACATCCTGCATCCTGCCGATGGCAACGTGGCCAGCCGGAAGGTAAAAGACGAAAAACTTGACGCCCCAATGAACATGAAAAGCAACCGTAGGCGTTTGTATTACTTTCCTTTTACTTTTTTTTTTAAGGGCCTTCTTCTATTTCTTGTTCAGCTTGAATGTCAAGGCGTGGTTAAATTTTTGTGTCTGTTTGCTCTTTTTTTTTTTTTTTTGCTATCCTGTTTGCCTGTTTATATTATGGTGTCTTAGTCATTTTATTGTTAGGCGTGCAACCTTTTTGTTGGCATTCCTTTATCATTTGAAATGTAGTCGGACGTGGACATGCCGCTGTTGTTATGCTTGCATGATTACCAGGTCTGCTGGTTGCTACTCTGGGCCACTTTTCTCTGTGTTTTATTAGCTATTATGTCTAAAATATGGCTTACGTCTCGTTTATTGTTATTTATAATGATTCATTTTGCACGTTTTTATGGTTCCCAAGCACTGAATTGGGACGCTCAGCGGTCGTTGCAAATGTATTATCTTTAATTCTGTTAGATCTCACAACGTCTGCCCATTTTTTATTTGCGTATTTGTTTGATACGATATGCATGAGCGCCCAAAAGTGTGCAATGCCTTTCAATAACTTGCCGCAAATAGAGAAAGGAGTTTTAAGCTAGCAAATGCTTTCTAAAATTTGTCTTGTGGAGCCTCGCTAAAGCTGCTATCGCTGCCAGCATTGCAGACATAGAAAACAAGAGCACATAAATTATTTAAATAATTATGTGATGGAAATCTTTGCCAAATCGAATGTTTTTGCTTACATGGAACAAAGACTGAAAGACTGATAAGTGTTTATTTTTATGGTAAGAAGTACAAATGCTGTAAATTAATCCATTAGAGTTGGCTTTTAGTCAAAGAAAATGAATCAATTCACTCTTCTATGCTGTGCAGAATAATCTTTTCTCCAGCGAAAACTCCCGAATGGTATAGTTCGCATTTTGGTTCAAATTATCATAAATTGACAGTAATATACGAATAAAATAAAGTCTTGCAAATGCATACATGTTAACTGTCTATCCACTGCAGTAAAGTGCTGCCATGACGCATTAGCCACTCCTTGCAAAGAGTTTCCTTCCTTTTCCTTTTCCTTTCGCTTTCAGTTTTGTTAGTTTTCTTATACTACAATATATCATGGCTTGCTTGTGTTTTGAATAATTTAGAGATACGTTTCTTTTTTTTGCATTTTAAAAACGATTTTGCCAATGTAAAACGTGAAATGCAAAAAGTGCTAGCACCAGCAACAGTCGCAGCATGAGCAACACGGGAGTCACTTGCATGTTGCAGCTGCTGCTACCCTGGAGCGAGGGAGCAGCTGCAGGAGAGAGGGTGTCAGCTAGTGAAATAGTTGCATAATGATGTCTACGATAAATTTTACAAATCCTCGAAACAGTTTATACTAGTTGCCTCGCCTTGCATTGTCCTTGTCCCTTTTTGCCTTTAGTTTTATTTCATTTGGGTACGTACTAAAAGCCTGAGACTTGAGGAAGACATGGCTGTGGCAACCTTTAAAATATTTTCGCAATTTATTTGGAAAATACACACTCTCACACACACACACAGAGACTACTCGCACATGCTTATACACTTAACTGCGCTCACATATGCAAAATAAAGTGATTACAAAGACGGCACACACAGACATTAGCCATCACCTAGGCTGAGATGGAGGCGAAAACTGTAGGCAAGCTCCGCTGCCTGCTGTGAAGGGAACAGAGAAGGGACACAGAGAGCTCATGCATGTTTATGTTATAATGCACTTGCATGGAGACAAGCAAAGTTTCATTTACATAAACATACTCACACGCATGCCCATATGTGTGTATGGGTGTGTCGATTTGTTTGCATGTTGGCGTGTCTGCAAATTTTGCAACCAAATATTTACGCATAATAGTGTTCATTATTCTATCCCTCTTTCTGCACTTGTTGTTTTTGACAGCAAAATTAAACGATTTTTAAATGTATAAAATATAAGCAGAGAAACCAAAAAGTGAATAAAGTTATAAACACTTTTAGACTTTGGATTACCAACATCTTCGATTGTGTGTGCTAATAATGTGTAGGAAAAAAGTAAAATTAAATGCTATTTTTTTTTACTTGTTTATGTTTGCCCAAGCCTGAAGCTCTATCTTTAAGATTAAATAATAATATTAATTTAAACGGCTTATTTTCGTATTATTTTATTTATTCGAATAGATAGCTATGGACAGTCCAAATAAATTGATAAACAATATTATGAAATATTAAGACGAGATAAAACTGGTCGACCGCAATACATAGTGTCAGAGAAGTTAATAGAAATTCGCAGACAGCAGACACAACAGTCGGGAGAAATAATAAACATGTTGTGCAAAATTAGCCATATACGAGTATAAAATATGCGCATAACATAACACAAATACATGTGAATATGTATGTGTGAATCTGTGTGTGGGTGCTGTAGTAGTATTTTATCTATCGAACCAATGGGCACCATATGGCAGCTCTCGTGAAAATTTGTACCAGAGTATAAAAAGGCAATCTGTGAAAATGAGTGGAAATTTAAAAAAATAAGCCCAACGCAATGTTTACTAATAGCCAAAAAATTATACATAAAAATGTCTACACACTGAATGAATGGAAAAAAGTGTGGCCCAAATCTGCAATGCAAATGGTGTGACTTATTAGTAAACAGCCTGGGGTAAAATAATACGTAATATATATAGAAGATGCACATCAAAAATAGAGCATGTAGCAGCACAAAACAAAAATAGTATATTTATATATATATATACATATATCATATATGTAAATGAGCCATTTTTTTTAGGATTTATATGAGTTTAGATCGCAAATTGTTTGCGTGTTGCCTGCAGCTAACATATATTGCAGTTATCTTTTGTAGCTTTTAATATTTATTCAACAATTGCAGCTAGTCGAAAACTAAAGCCTGCACAAAGCAGACTAAAAACACGTTCAAGCTATACGTGCAAAATAATTTGAATTGAAAATTGTCTATCTTGCAGTTGTTGGCGCCGGCCGGAGATAAATATTTGCTGCTGAGCAGCCGGAGGAATTATTAAGTGGCACCAACAAAGAAAAGACTACACAGCATAAGTCAGCAGATACTGGAACCAGCACGAAATGCTATGGGGTTGATTTGAATACCAACTTGCGTATCTTGATAATAAATGTAAGACTGAGGGAGTTGCAGGGCCCGAATTTCTTTCTTTCTCTCAACCAATTGCCATTTAAAGTTTTGTGCTAGTTTCCCTCAGTCGAACACACAGAGTAGGTGTAGGGGATGGCGTTATCGATTAAAAAAATACATGAAAATTCTTTTGTTTCCGTATCTTAATTTCAAATCAAATTTCTTCTTATTGATGACCAACAGTTGTTTGTGTTTAATGTGAGTCTGAAAGAAAAAAAACCAAATATTTACTTATTTAAATTCTGCTTACAAGCAGAGTCCAACACATTTGTTGGCATGATGAAGAAAATTAATTTGTCAAATATAACATTAAAAAAACATTTTAAAGTTTATTTTTTACGTTTTAAGAAAAATTTCATTAAAACTATTTCATGTTCAATATAAAATCTTGCTTAACATTTGTAAGTATAAAATCACACTTTGTATTTTAAGGGAATCAATATTTCGATTTAATGAAAAAACACATTGGCAAGTATATATGTGTCTATATCTATATTCCTCAATATGTTCTACTAAATCGGATACTTTTTACATGAATGTTTTTGCTGGCTTTCTGGCTCGTACCATGCAAATAATACAGACAGACCGCCACTTGTCAGAGCGGCATTTTTTTTTTTTTTTTTGTAGGTCGATGTGTAGACGCCTACGCCAACGCCTTCACTTTGACATATATGAAAGCATATGTATGTATAGGTGCACATACGTATATACACATACATGGGCTGGCACTGAGTCGCTCAATTAATTTCGATTGCAGCCTTGGCAGCTGTTCGAAAGTTGTATGAAAATTCGTTACGTAGGTGTAGTCATTCATTTTTTTCTATCCTTTTTGTTTTTCAGATGAATTTTTTGCGGCTGAATCAAAAGAATGATGCTTAATTTATCTCAGTTCTGTGAAAAGTTCCATTTGCCCATCAATTTTCTTTATTTTTCAATTCACGGAATATGAAAAATAATAAATACAATTTTGAACTTTGTTTCATTCAGACCGTAAATATTCAACGATGCTTATTCTGTGTCAACACTCAATAACAAACTGACCATAACTTTTTTGTAGCCCTTTGTTTTTTCAAATTTTATTTTTATTGCAATGTTTAAACCTTGTATCTAAAAGTAAACCACTTCAAGTCTAGACCTTATGTTATCGTTAGTCTTTAGTTTGCTTACAGATATTATTGTTAGTTCTTAAAAATAATATTAATGAAAAAATACTACAGCACAAATACACAGAACATCTGTATCTTATACTCTTTTCTCAATCTAAATAAAAATATGCCTTGTTTCATGTTCCGTAAAAGAAAAAAACTATTTAATTTGCGGCATCCCAAATCACTGACCTCGAACAATATCAGCAAACAAATAGATGATAGACACACCCAAAATAAACGTCAGAGGTGTGAAAATTTATGGGCCTCAGGTGTGAAAAGAAACGAATTTGCCTCCAGATGTAGTCTGTATATTTATTTGTAAAAGTATCTCAAAGTGTGTTCAATGGCAGCATTTCAACTTGAACTTGATCAAAATGTTGTGCTAGATAATTTAATTAGTTTCAAATAAACAAATGGACTGACAAACTTGTGAGCAAATTGTGCCTTTAAGTACTAAGACCTTTGTGAGGGGAGAGTGCTGAAATATTTTAGCTTTTAGCGAAATTGTTTGCTGCAAAGTTGGTATTTCTGAATGTCAAAAAACTTTTAATTGAAATTACAATTTAATTTTGTATGGCCTTCATGTAGCGCGCCAGTTTTGTTGAAATGAAGCGTTAATAAAAACGAGATTTGTCTTAAGCTATATAGAAAAATTGAGTGAATTTTTTGCCAAATGACATGGCACAAAAATTTAAAAAGAAAAATAAATTTTCAATCCAAATTTAAAGTCAACGTCATTTTTTAAATTAGCCGCAAGACTGTGAGATTTAAAATGTGCAATTTGTTATGCGCAGAATACTTTGCACCTGAACTTGTCAACTAAAAACGCCCCCACAAAATGATACATATGTATTGACAAATTAATATATATATATATATATATATGCTCGGATATCTATTAGTAATGAACAGTTGGGACTTAACATTATTGATGGCAAATTGCTTTAAATGAATGCGGCCAAGAAACAACAGAGAAGTGAATAGTTTGCGTTTTCTGGCACTAGCACTGGGCACACTTCTGTTTAGATTTCATATTTCTGAAGAGTTTTGGATTTTTGTTGTTTTCGTGACGTCATAAAGAGCTTCCGCTGCTCATATCTAAATTTGTTTGTTTGCAACCTACATTGGCTTTATTTCGGGCGATTTTGGCATTCAATAAAGCGGCCGAGTCTGTGTTGAATTCTGAATGCCGCGTTGGCGTTGGCGTTGGCGTTGGCGTCGACGTTGGCGTCACTGTCAACGCTGACGTCGATGCTGATACGGGCAGAGGCATTAGGCAAACCTAAAACATTTTCAGCAGTTTCATAAAATATCTGTTGTCTCTTAGGATAAATGGAAAACTGTTTCAAGAATTTGCGTCAGTCGAAAATTAAATTTTGTACGCCAAAGACGCTCACAGCTCAATAGATCTATTTGCATTTTTCATTCAAAACCTACAATGGCTGTAAGTGTTGTTGCACTCAATGTTATCCTTTATGGACTACAAACTTTTCCTTAAAAATAAAACTAAAAAAAAATATCAGTAATGAATATGCAGTATAAATAAGAATTGTGAAATTTAAGTTTGGGTGCTGAATGTGAATTTATGTTGGAAATTTATTTAGTTATTGGAAATCTGTTCAGTTTTTGAAAATAATTAATTGATACCCCTTAATAAATATGGACAAATTGTTAATGAAAAGAAAAGCTTAAACTAAACAAAAAAAAGTGGTTTATTAAACAAATTAAAAATTAAATTCATTTACGTTTGGTGTCAGATGTGGACTACGCCAACTAAATAAATGAACGGTTTTGAAAATGGAAAACAAAATTTCTGCCAAATATGATTCAAATAAATTTGATAAATTGATGTATCCATAAAAATACCTTACAACATTTTTTCTAACAAATATGTAAACTAAGGGGTGTCTGCGAATAATATCTCATTTTTCTAAGTGAATGCAAAAATGCATCTAATATTCAAGGCATTCACCATGCATCCAGAATTTTATTATACACTCGACATATTAAAAATGGTAAAATGGGTATATTGAAATTGTATATTAGAGGATAGCTATTATTTACAAAATTTAATGCAACTCTTTGTTGCTCTCGAAATTTAAGCATTAATAAGGTGAAATAATAAATCTTTTAAGTGAAATATTGTTATTTAAGTCACCTACCGCTGAAACTAACAAACAATTGTAAAGTATGCAAATGGACTGAAGAATAAATTCGAGCTATTTAATAAATATTATTAAACCATTTCGAATATACCCTGTAAACATAATTTAGCCGTATATAGCCGTTAAATATTGTGAAGAATACATTTCAAGGTTGTGCAAATATTCAGTATTGCAACTACTATATATTTATATACTCGTATATAAATATAAATATACATATACGTAAGAATGCATATATGAAAATGACGAACATTTTACAATTTGTTTTTGTAAACAATTAAATTACAAAACATTCAATTACAAAGCACGAAATGTTTGCTGATTTCATTAAAAATTATTATTTGATCAAATATTTAAATAGTTCATTACGAACAAATACAGAGGCGACCAACTGCATGTTGTAAATTCATATAGATATATGTAATGAAATACTCTATACAAATATATCCATAATGTGCTCTGTGGCCTCTCGCACACTTGTGGCACAGTTAAAGCACTTTCCACGCCCACCGGCAGCCAGTGTGCCATAATTCTTTTTCGTATGTGATATTTGCGCCATTTTACTTTGTCGCTTTTGTAAATTAAAATAAAAAATCACTTTGTTGACATTCTGGCCCTGGGCTGTGGCCCCAAATCCCCCCAAGGCCTGTTACACTCACCAGTCGCATCTGATAAATTATATGCTGTCAGTCGCTGGATCGATGAGAACGAGTCCACAGTCCCAACACATCACTAACCGTTGCTACAGATACGAATATTATATCTTTTTTGTTTTCGTTTTCTCTTTTTTATTTTATTTCGACAGATGCATAAATTATTTTGCAGTTTTCGTGCAGCGAATTCAATTTATATTGTATTAATTCGATGATTTTAATGTTTTTTTTTTTACCGTTTACTGAAAATATACCAGCAAAGTTATGATATTTATGTACAGTAGCATATAAATGATGACTTATTTAAGCCAAAATATTCAATATCGAGTAAAAATCACAATGTACAAGCTATATATAGTAGATACATATTTAAAAATTGGACATACAAGTATTGAGCAGAAATAAATCCCTTTTTCATTCTTCTGTCTTCGCTTGTCATATTTGAAACGAATCTTTTTTAATAAAATAGTTTTAGTCCCATATGAAGCTTAACAATAGTTTATTCTAGAAAATAAATTGAATTGAAACTCCATTGGGTTTGTTGAGTTAAAAATTGCATTATATTTTTTTTAATGTGCGCAGACTATGACATCATTATTTAAAATATTGTATATTTTTGGCTAGCAGATTTGTTTACAGTTTTTGCAAACAAACTGTTGCACAGCGACGACGATCCCAAAAATTTATTGACCGGCATCTGCCATTTTCTTGGCAACAGTACAACAAGTAAAAGCCAATGTATCGAACTGTAATGCAATTTAAGAAGAATATTCTATAACACAAAACTTGGGTGCAGAAGCATCCTATTCTTTCCTCAGTCAAATAATCTCTTTAGGCACATTAAAAAATGTAAATGACTATAAAATGTACGTAACTTGTAACATTTTAAGCAATTATTTCTGCTTGCATTTCCAAAAATATATACCCTCTGTATAGTTGACCAAAGCTAAGATATAATAGATATAAAACGGAAACATTATTGCCATTTACCCAGTTGGCTCCATGCTGAATGGTGTTTTTAGTCGCGTGGGCGCCGCATGCACATTTTTATTTCATTTGCTGGTTAATGTTGGGCGGCGACCGCCAATTGGCATTGGTCCAAATGACAAATTGAAATAATAACAACAATAACCACAACAACAATAACAAAAACAACAACAAGAGAACAACGTCAACACTTTTTGGCGCTCAACAAAAAAGCCAAAAAATGAACGTTTATCTTTATGTTCAGATGAAAATTTTTATTTATGCGCGCGGCCGGAAAAAGGCAAACAACTGAAAACTGTAAAAAAAAACGGGTCGCCCGCCAGCACAAATTGAGGGTTATTTGAAGGTCACAACTGTCCGTGTAGCCGAAATTATTACGGTGCGAGGCCAGCAGGGAGTGTCAAGTGCACAGAAAGTATAGCGGAATTAATATTTGAACACAAGCAAATTATGATCAGATGAAGCATAAAAGCAAATATAAAGTATGTAATTAAAAATCAAAATTTTTTAAAAAGAATCAGAAATCAGAAAATGAATTCAAATTTTATGAGTGGGTTTTTTATTTTCATACTAAGGCAGCATTTAATGCGTATGCAAACATAATTTTTAAATTAATACTATAACAAATATATTAATATAATAAATAGTTTTGAATTGGTAAGAAGAGACTCCGACATCTTTTGATTTATTTTGAAAATATTTACTATTATTGTGGCAAAAGATTTATGCCACTCTAGTTAACAGTCCATGAATTTGTTTTGGATTACCATCTGACATATTGCTGTCTCTGATTATATTATTTTAATGACAAAAAGTTCAACAATGACAGAAAAGCAGCGTACAAATGTAAGAAGTGAAAGGCCAATTACATATTTGAGATCACACCAACAGATGCAGCAGCAAGTACAACATTCTTGTAAATTAAATTGAAAATTTAAAAAAAGCAGAGTAAACTGCACTCATAGTGATGAAAGTATTGGCATTCGATTGATAAAATTAAATTCGAAGCCACTGGCGAATGCAAATTTATGTGCAATTCATTAAAAAGCCTTCGATTCATTGGCTGCCATTTAAGCGTGTCGCCGCTCAAGTTGAAATGTCGACCAAACAAGCCCATAAATAAATAAATCAATAAATGCAAATAATAATACATAAATATATAATGACAATTGGCTAGCAGCGAGCTTTAAATTCACTGGCAGCCTACAGCTGAGTAAATATTCGCAGCTATGCAAGACCATGAAAATGCAACAATGCTGCTCACAATAAAAGAAAACCTAGTAAAATTATGATATATAGATTATTCTAGTTATATTTTCAGTATTTTTTTTATTAATTTTTAATAGGCACTTTAAAAAATATGTTGACATTTCGCGGATTGTTTGGTTTTTGGCAGCGCGGTTTTTAAATTAAATTTTATTTGCACACATGGCCACAAATCAAATGGCAACTTAAATCCAAATATGCAAGTAAAACAAAAACCACAACGCAAAATACAAAGCACAATAAATTAGCGCAAATATGCAAAATATTAATGAGTCCTTCCTCCATGCAATTTAAATGAATGTATATATATATATATATATATATATATATATATAAATTCTAATATTTAAATATTAAAAGAGACGCGCTAGTTACATTGACCAACAATAACATATAAAATGTATAATATTTTTGGAGTTGAACAAAGAAAAATTATTTAATTTTGAATATAATTTTTTTCCGATATCTTAAAAAATTGTAATATGCCATACTTTTAAGTATTTCTAAATTAAATTTTTTGGAAATAATTTAATGTTGATTAGCTTTAATTGCAATTAACTTACATTTAATATCACATAAAAATACCTTACTAATATATTAGTGGGCCGAACAATTAGTTTGCTTCTTTTTTACGACAACCGATATTTGTAAACTCGTAAAGAGTATGGCGCAGTTGTCTTGTAATTAAACAAATGACCATAAGTCCCAGTCGACTAAAAATGTGCTGATTAACTACGCCCTAAATACACACAAATTGACCCAAGCCAAGGAGCAGCAGTTTGAGGCGGACTGCAAGTAAATTTCAATTAAACAGTTAGTGGCTTTCACTGTCAACATAAACTGTCACATAAATTGCTACGGCTCTCGGGAGCCGACTCCAGTTTCGTTGGCCGCGGCTTCACTTCACCATTTCACGTGGCGCGCTATTAAAATCGAAATTAATTAATTGGAAAATGAGTGTACTTTTATTCGTTTTTATTTGTGGATTTCTGTTTCGGTTTCGGTTTCTGTTTGTGTTATTGTGTTCGTTTTATATTTCACTTGTTGTTGGGCTGCCACTTGAAGTGGGTGCTGGGCTCAAGCGCAATTTACCCCAGGGACTAAGGCCTTTGTCGGCAATTGGTCCAGTGATGCCTAGTCCCTCTTTACTTTCAGCTTTGTGCACAGCACATTTAGCAAGGGAGAAAAACACAAAAAAAAAACCAAACACATACAAATTAAGCTCCCATTCTGCTGACGTTCGGCTGAATGCGGACAATCTGCGAGATTTGCTTGTTTATTTTTAGATAATAGACAATAGAAGGCTGATTGAATGCTGGGGAGCAGACAGTGTGGACAAATTGAAATGTTTACCAAATATTGTCTACAATTACAAGAAATTTATTTGTTTGGCACACTTAGCTGATGATATTGTATTTCTCAATTGCAGCCACGCAACAAGGAACAAGAACAGGAGGTGCTCAATTGGATATTCGCGGTCATCGGCGAGAAGGTGCCCAGCGGCCAGTATGAGGATATTCTCAAGGATGGCATTTGGCTGTGCAAACTGGCCAATAAGTTGGCCCCCGGCTCCGTTAAAAAGATTCAGGAGCGCGGCACCAACTTCCAGCTGATGGAGAACATCCAGCGCTTCCAGGCGGCGGTTAAGAAGTACGGCGTGCCCGAGGAGGAGATATTCCAAACAGCCGATCTCTTCGAGCGTCGCAATATTCCACAAGTCACCCTGTCGCTGTATGCCCTGGGTCGCATTGTAAGTGCCTGATTGTTGGATGCTCCGCAATTCTAGTAGGTTGTTAACTTGCTAAATACCTTTGACAGACACAAAAGCATCCCGAGTTCACTGGCCCTACTCTCGGCCCCAAGATGTCCGACAAGAACGAGCGCACCTTCACCGAGGAGCAGCTGCGTGCTCACGAGGGTGAGCTGAATCTACAGATGGGCTTCAACAAGGGCGCCTCCCAAGCGGGCCATGGTGGCTTCAGCAACACGCGCCACATGTAAAACGGCAATTAACACCCTCAGGTATACACGCACACGCATACACACACACACCGCCCCACTCAAGCAGCTACACCAAAACCAAATTAGTTAAAGCAATGTTGAACTGTAGAATTCTATTTATATTTTTGTTGGCGGCTTTTATGATTAGCACTGCGAAGAAGCGCAGCGCAGGCCACTCTAAGTGTAATTTACATATTATGAAATAAATAAATTAATTAATTTTAATACAAACATTCAGTTGCCTGCTTCCACGCAACATGTTTTCTTTTTTTCCTCTGCCCCACACATTGGATTAGCATTATTTTGCTGTTAATTAGGAAAAAACACGCGACAGCCACAGACTCAGCTGCCACAGAGATTAAGTGGTTTTGCTCACACCACAACTCCACCCTCTGCCCCTTCTCTCTCAACCACAACGAACCACTGCATCCATCCAAATAGAGCCATACCCCAACATGCACCTTTATTTGTTTGTCTTAGCCACGACTGCTCGTTGCCCACCTGAGATTACACAAATTACAATTTCAACGCCTGGACTGACAGCGATAAGCAAAAGAAATGTCAAGGTCATTTCTCTCTATGTGTTTAGAGCTATCTGTGTGTCTGTGTGGGTGTACAGATACACAAGGCATACCTTTCGAGACAAAATGATTATGTACACAGCGAGAAAGTTAGGTTAAGTTGCTGCTTGAAATTGGGATTTTAAAATCAGATACAGCAAAATGAATGATATGAAATATAAAAATATTTAGAATATTAAATACATAAAAGAAAACAGATTTATGATTTTCTATGATGGTGTTATCAAACGATGTATCAAATTATGTATGTATATATATAATAATAAAATAATGCATTTCATTATTAATTTTATTTTATGCATGCTGGAGATATAATATACTTATTATTGTTTCTAATATATACAGTTATTACATATGCTTATTTAGGTTTACTACTGATTTATATGTATTGTATAATTTATAGCTTACGAAGCTGTGCATGTATTTTCATGGGATCAGAGTCTGTCAGTAAAAGAGATATATCATTGTAATTTAAGACATATTTGTTCAAAATAGCAGTAGGAATTTATAATCGAATCTACTTTAGTAAAGATTATAATCTCTTCTTTTGTACCAGTGTAAAAGCACACTTCCCATAGTTATACACGCATCTTTTGAAAGGGCTATACAAAAGGAAAAACCACAAACTTCGAATTAAATGAAGGTGACACAACAAATATTCGAAGCCAGAGCAAATGTGAATTTTTTGCCAGATAAATGTAAATGGGAAACGACGCCTTATGTCGACTCAGGTCCTCGCCGGTCCAATGCTGTGCGTCCAAATGTTTGGGTTTGTTTCAATGAGCCAACAAATCGATGGAGTGGGATGCTCAGACTCCACACACATTGTGTCTGTTTGAGTTTGTGAGCGTGTGAAGATTGTGTTTAATTTCAACTTGTCAAGGGGAAAAGGGAGCGAGCGCTGCGATTATATTAAATGAAATGGTCACTTTGACAGCCAGTGACAGGTGCTTTGTATGGGTGAGTATGTGGTTGTGCTGTGTGTTCTTGTGTGTGTGTTGCCTGTCAGCTGGTTGTTTTCTTCTGTGGCTTCTGCAACGTACACTTAATTTTATTTATGTTGACAATTGTTGTAACAAATACGCACGCCATATATACACATCTATATTTATATATACACATATACAAGATACACACAAAGAATGTGGTGCAGGCACACACACTCGAGCACAGTCGCATGGTGATAGAGAAATGCTGATTGTATTACAAATAGTTTTTCCGCGCTTTTCCCCCACAAAAGTATGCTCTAATGATGTAATTTATTGGCAGCCAAAGTTGACAATGACAATTGTTGACTTTCTCCATTGGTAGGTGTTCTGCCTTTGTAGAGTTAGGGCGAGCAGTTTAGCTATTATTCCATTGCATTTGTTTTATTTATATTTATCGTGGTCACAATGATTATTTATTGTTATTAGTATTTATAGCTATGACATTCAGTGCTTCAACTTCTATGTTTTTACAATTGGTTTTTTGTTTTTGCACTGTGATTATTTATTTCATTCTATTTATATACATTGTTCAGTAATTTGTTTAATTGCACATCAAGTGGATTGTGCTAATAAATATATAATAGCATTTATGTTTTATTTGCTGAATTATTTATGGTTTTTCGATTGTTATCTTGAAAGTTTTTTTTCTTCTTAATACGATTTATTTGACAGGTCTACCAAAATTTTGGTGAAAATTGTTTCTGTGAATTTAACAAATGGAGATGAATCAAAAACCCAGGAATTCATAATATATTGTAATTTAACTCGAATATGTTTTTATTTTTTAAGCATATTTGGGTTTTGTAAGTGCATATAAATAAATAAAATATATATAAAAAGTTCGAATGAAAAGACACAGTTATTATATTTTTTTATTGTTTCTGCGATAAATTCTTAAATAAAATACATTGACATAATTACGAAAAGAGAAAACCAAGACATTCAAATGAGCTTACAAGTTTGTCAAAACAAGAATGGAGATACATGTTCATTGGATTGCTTAGGCTAAATGAGGTCTAATTTAACTTCACTCCTTGATAGCAATTATTACATTAATGAATTGTATTGTTGCTTTATGTGCATTTTATTTATTTTTTATATTCCCAAGTGGCTTAAATATTTATTCTATCGGAGCACGGAAACTGTAGCAAACGTGTTACATATCCTCTTTAAAAGGGTAGGTGTTGGTCACTTGGCTAGATCAAGTATTATGTCATTTGAGTTTATTTCAGTGAATCCATCTATCAGATGATTTAAATTTGCTATGTTTTGCTTTCAGTGTTGAAATTTCGCTTAGTATTAATTTCAAGCAATTTCGTTCCCTCCCTTTGACTTGGCTTATTTAATATTTGCGTTTGAGCTTATCTCTACACAGTTTAGCTAATTTCACTTCGCCTTTTGGCATTTCGTCCGTTTGCGCTGCTTACACAAACGCTCCAGTTTTATTTGCTAGCCATAATTTCTAACAAATTCCACAGCAACAAGCTACATAAAAAATAGAAAACGCCACAAATAGGTAAATCGAGCAAGCTGTGCAGGAGAAGAGTGCGGCTGGGCATTGGATGGGAATCAGGCTAAAGTTGGTCGTGGCAACAACAATAACAATGGCAAATACAGCTGTTTTCTTTATTATTATTTGGCTTAAACATGCAAGGGCATTTATTTTGTTGCCGACCACATTGCTGTTGTTTTCGGTGATGCGGTTTGTTGCCAAACGCAGAACTTGCACAACATATTTCTACCTAATTGCTGAAACTTTGTAACAATTTACAGCTGCAATGCAGTGGCTAAAGTTAAGCTACAGACGATGCCGATACACCTTCTCACTTTCCGCACTTTCTCCCCCTCATCTCCGTCTCGGAAGTAAATGAAACGCTTTATATCGACCATAAGGTCGGCAGACGATGTTACTCAGGTTTAAGTATTCAAGGCGTGCATAGTTCTAATGCGGATTGTGCCCTCCCCCACCCTTTCACTATAGGTGACCTGCTTTTGTGATCTGCACAAAAAACGACACCAAACGGAATTTCGGCCACAAGAACACCTCAAACATATTTCATGCTCAACTGCACTCCGCTTTGTTATAAGCAAAGGCAACGTGGCCAATGACACGCAAATTCTCACTCCGTCTCTCTCTCTCTCTCTCTCTCTCTCTCTCTCTCCTCCATCTCTATCTGTGTCTGTATTTCCATCTCTATCTCTGTCAATGAGCACCCCTGCAATAATTGCCAGCAAACTGCTTGGCTGCATTCGTAAACAAAGCTGAAGCTCAAAGCCAGAACCGCAACCTAAAACCGCAGCCATCGTCGAAGTCATATTTGTTCACGTTGTTATTTTTCTTTTTGCTGCTGTCAGAACAGCAACGACTTGGCCAAATTCTAGTTGAGAGGCACAACAACAAAACCAAATACTGTTCAACAGAAGCAATCCGTGTAACAAGTGACAGTGCTGCTCTTGAACACCTGACTGACTACAAGATGCTAATTATGATGCGAATGGATTTCTGAAGTATTATATAAATAATAAATATTTAGCGGGAAATACAGATATTTTCCTGGAAGGATTGAATACTACAACAAACTTCCAATTAAAATGAAAGCAGTTTCTATAAAACAAAAGTTGAAAACACTTTATAAGTTGTTTGTTGGAATACTGTAAATATGCATACAGCTGCTGTTTAAGTAGCCACTTCAGTGTAAATAGAATTTAACCTAAGTTATATATGAAATAAATATTTAAAGTTCAATTAGTGTAATTCTAAACTGAATACTTTTATGAAATTATGGGGCACTCACAACCACTAGATGAGAATTTTAAATGTATTCCCTTATAATCCTTAGTACGACATTTATGAGATAGTTATGGGTTTAAGCAGTTATCACCATGTATATTTAGAATTAAAAGCCGATAAATGTACAATATACAAGTATGCTAAATAACCCAAATATTCTTGACGATATTTTGACCAATATATATGTAGGGGATGTATAAAAAGAGTCACTCTTATCATTCATTTTGTCTCTGGATACATAATTTGTATTTTTTAATGTACTATTTCAAATCAATGTTTTATAACCATTCAATAGGTTGATCAATATTCCCAATATAAAAATAGTACTAGTGAAAAAATGATTTACTAATATTATATATGAAAGTCTAAAATTTAAAATTAACTGGTGTTCTTATTTGTTTAAACTTTTAACCTAAACGTAAGTTGTTCAAAACTTAAATTGAGCTGGTATTTTTTCGGATTGTTTGCTAATATTTTAACTATGCGATTGCCTCACTCCTAAGTGGCGTACACACTCACAACACACAATGACACACACATGCTCGTGTGCATGCAGATGCAAACTGAAAGAGATTACATCATATGCATGGACTTCTCTCCCCAGCAAGGACATTCATTAAAATACGCGCAATTCTCTGGCCAGCAAACGTTAAGCAAATGAAAATGATTTGTGCTTGCATAAGCTTTGTGAATTTGCACTACAAATTGAGTTGTTGCACGCACACACAGGCACACACAGGTACACACACACCTGTGTGTTCGTGAGCATGGTTGTAATCTCTTGTGGCATTCTGCTAGAAACTGCCACTGCGCGCTGGTTTTTCTAATCCTCTTGCCCCGCATTGGGGCTTTCCAGTTGAGGAGTTTGCACATTTGCCGTTTGTCTAATGCCAATAAATCATAAAATACTTTTTCCTGAGCATTTTAATAATCCAGAGACAGCTTATGATTTGATTTATGCGATGGATTTTTTCAATAACCGAAAATTCAGCATTTTGACTTTAAGGTAAGAGCTTAAGAAATATATATTTTTTTTTTTTAGCTACAAGTGTCAATTTAATGGATTTATTTTTTTAGTCGTCTACTTCAAACCATTAATTTGGATTTTCAGAATGAATTAAACAATCACAAATTTTAATAACAGCGATGAGATATCTTTGCAATGCAGAATTGTAAAGGCACTAGCTTTCATAAAATCCCCATTTAAGTTTTCTTTTTACTTTAATCTGTCTTTCACACAATAATATTGGTTTTAAATTGCTTCGTTTTTTTTTGCTACAAATAAAGAAGTAAAAAGTTTTCTATTAAGAAATTAATGTAATCTGTCTATAAAATATTTACATATATAGTGGTCATAATAAAAAAGATAAATAAATGACAGAGAAACAAAAATAACTCCATCGATCCGGCTGATCGTTTGAGCAAGATCACAGAGATTTCATAGTGTTATGATAGTACAATAAATTACATTTTTATATAGCTACCAAATTCTAAATTCACACTTAATTATCATTGTGCACAAACATCAGTATATATATATCATAATACCTACATAAAATAATAAATAATAATTTGAAATTGAAATTGAAACGTGTAAACACCATAAGCATATATTTGAGCAGACACACAACTGTGTCCTGATCTGTGCCCCAAATGTTAAACAGTTTAACAAACTGGTGCAATGCGGCGCTTACGCAATATGCATTCTGCAACGCTAACAAGCTGTCACAAAATATTATCGATTTTATAGGCATTAAAAATGATACCAGCAAATGCCTTTCGCAAGTGCCTGCGTGCCAAACACCAGTTGTAAAATCGAGCTGCATTATTGTGCAAAAACATATTTTATCAAAGGCAGGCAAATTCACACGCAATAGGTTACAATATGCCACATCTTTCAGATGAATTCCGCTTCATTGAGCGGCTGGAGGAGTTGAAATTTAAGTTTAATGGATTGCACACCAGTTTATTTAGGCAATAAGTAATTCTTATCAGGTCATTTAGTTCGAGTCAATAAATGCAAAAAATGTGTATTAACGTGATAACAACTCTTTATTAATAGATTAGGTTGTTTGCGAAATGAATGTAGAGCATCATATAGTCGAGTGCTATTGACACGCAAATTGTAAATTGTTAATTTTTTTTTTTTTTTTGTTATTATCTCTCTCACATGCGGTTTATGAAACAATTTTAATTAATTCCATTTGCTGCTGCACTGTCTGGCATTGTTATTACCCGCAATTACAATTTACTGTGCACTATCGAGGTTTCAGTGGAGTTCAGCGGCCGTTAATTGCATTCAGTGGTTGGGTTACCTCTGCAACTTTTGAACTCATGCCACAAGAATCAGCGAAGTTGTTGCATGCCTTCTCCAACCATTGAAACTTTTAAAGGCAGTGCATTCTATTAAAATGTTCTCTTCGAATGATTTAAAATATATATACTTGAATAAAAAGTATCTTATCGAAGCAGCGTGTAATCGAGTAGTCGATGTCACAATCCGATTGAATTCACAGTCCAATTTGCTGACTGTATTCGCGGCATGTGCCCGAATTCCCTTCTGAGGTGATCATTTTAATGCAACTTGAAGCTCCGCTGACATTTATTGCAGTCAATAAATTTACAATTAGCACATTGTGCTTGCTGTGGAAGTGGGCGTGGATCACGCCTCTATGCGCTCATATATTTAAATTGTAATTGCGATGGTGGAGAAGGACTCCCATTGAATGTCAATATGCAAACGTATTTCGTAACTTGTCAACAGCTTACCAGGAGAAAAGGTGTATGTGTGTGTGTTGTGATTGCATTCCAAATCTTCAAAATCTGTATGTGCTTGGTGGCATAGCTAATGAATAGTTAAGTATCATTTGCATTTAGCGCTGATGGAATTTTCATGCCAAGAGTTGATAGAAGACAAGGGGTGGCTGAGGGCAGAGCGGCAACTGCCAGTGGATTCTTTCTGTAATGCCTCGTGTAATTGCACTATCCAATGCTAATTTATTTAGTGCATTTGTATTATTTATTCTGCAGGCGCAAACTCAATGGGCGGCATAATTTAATTGTACTAGTCGCTTCACATTAGCATAAATAATTAGATGCGCATCTAAACAAAAAATAATTGCAACTGTGAATCATTGAGGTAAATTTCGTAATTTTTTAATGTTCGCATTGCTTTTATCATTCAGGTATAACAAAATAACGGTTTAATTATTTAATACAATTGCATAACTTAATAATGGGTCTCCAATTACTGTTTAACAATAGTTTCACACATATGTTTTAATATAATTAAGTGTGAGTATGATTTGAAATACTCGTATAGAGTCTACACATACATATATATGACAGCATACAATTTATATGTTCACGCTAGACTTCAAATTTTGCTGTGGATGTTAATTGAGATCGTTCAAATCAGCTTACAACGACAAAAACGTATGTGGGATTTCGTAAAGGAGATAAGGAAACAAGAAGCGGTTAAATCTATCTGGCAACCTTATTGCAATTATCGCGATACTATTGAGAGCAAGTAATCGCGTTGGTAGCGATATCTGTAAGGTATCGATATCTGATTGGCAGCGATTGAGTTCGGTTACAGTCAGCATGAAGCGCAATTAAGCATACAACTTCATTATCAATAAGCACAAACATACCATCCATTTTAATACAATATATAACATAATATCTATACGTATCTGTGTGCAGATTTTCTGTATCCGATAAGCAATCGGCTACATATAGATCCCATTTCCAAGAGTCACCTTCTCATTATACCTTAATTGCAAATATTAGTTATTTATCTAATTTATTCATACGATTGAGTCGACCATCATCATCTAATAGATATAAAAATAAAAATAAAAAATAAAACAGAAAAATCGATCAAAACAATAAATAAATTCGTAGATTAAGTGAGCTAATCTGAAGAGCTGATCACATTTTACACAAATAACTCGATTCAGTTTTGTCCACCCGTGCAGACAAATCTCAATTTGAATCATTACTCGCCACGCATTTAAGCTAAAGTGCATCATTTAGCAATTTGTTCTCATTTGGCGAATATTTATGGGCTCATGCGCTTGGCTGCACAATAATCACCCCTAAACGCAAATAAAAAAGTATGCGAAGTTTGTAAGGAATAAACTATAAGAAACGCACCCTGCTGAGGATGGCAGAGACGGCGATTTCCAGTCGCAAAACTATTTGAGAAGGCGAAATGCATAAAGAAAGTGAATAATGATTACCTTAAAGACAACTTAACAAGGCTAAGTTGCCCAGGTTCCCGAACAACGATAATGTTTGTATGTGTGTATAAGTAAGAGTGTGTTCAATGCAGCGCTGGAGTCAACACTTTTCCACATTTCCATTTCAGATAATAATATTCTCAAAGTGCAAATGGAGATCGCGCAGACCCACAAGAATTGAAGTTGCCGTATTTTGGGGAAAATTCAGACTTTTTCATAGCGCTTTACATTGACTATGATAATGATAACAGCATCTTCCCTCTGACTAAAGTGCATTTTGTGTACAGGCGTGTGTGGCTTCGTGCATATTAATCCTTATTAATTAATGCTTCGACCATGTGACAAACGAACCAGAAGGTGTCGAATCGATTGGCTGTGATAAATACCAATCATATGTTGTGAACTAATTGCATTAAAAAAGAGCTTCACGTCAGGGCATAGCAGTTATGTTGACTTGTAGACTTTGTGTGCTTAGGTATATATTGACATAGATTACATTTAAAATAATTTAATTCTTATAACCCTGAAAAAAATAGAGGAGTAAAAACTTGTTTTAGTAGAATACCAGAACAAGCATTTGCAGTTTTAATTTAAAAAGTGACACAAATATTACTATTACAATATCACATGATTTAAAATTTGTTTTTATTGTATCTTAACATATTTAAACTTATCGTATGCATCCCGAACTAAAAACGTTCTGTAATATTACACACTTTTTTTTTGTAAAATAAACGAGTTATAATTTGAAGGTTTCTTTCTGAAAATAACCAAGAATCAATTGTTCCTTAACAAGAAATAAGGACACCAGTTGAGCCAACAAAATCGTAAGAGAAGATAACGTGGATAGCGTACTTCTACAATGCATCAAAAGACACTTAAAGTTACAATACTCACATTCAACAGCATCTTATCTTATGGAGGCACACATAAAGTCATTCTGGAGTTAAACGGATGACTGAGCGAAGGTATGGTGGTATAGAGGGTGCTTAACTGAATTGTCTGTGCCTCGGGCAGCACAACAAAGTTGCACGGACGGTTTTCCATGCAGACGTCTAGCAAGCAATGACAGCTGTCAAAATCGCTGATTGCAAGACGTTTGGCATGCCAAAATTTTGCTACCTCTGCGTGTGTGCGTCTGTCAGTTCTTGGCATCTAGCTAACTGCATGTGTAAGTGGCCATTTATATGTTTGAGGGTTGCTACTAAACTACCAGAGCCAAATAGAATTGAACCTACAATTGTAATGCTAATCTCATATAACTGAATTTGTCAAGTGCCAACTGTATTTTTTACAATCAATAAGTTGAATAATTTTTAATCGTCAAAAATATTGAAAAACTGTTCTTGAATTAAAAAAAAAAAATGTGATTATGCATGAGCATATTTAAACATTTCCATCATACATAATGATTTATATTGTTATTTATATTGATATTCCATATCGGAAATCATTTTAATTGAACATTTACCATTAACTGACTACAGGGAACAGCTTATACGATCCGGTTTCTTATATATAAAGAAAATTATTATGATGAGGGTAATCGTCCATTCAAAATAAAATACTTTGGCATACATTTCTAATAACGCATATGTATTAAGTAGCCCTCGCCTAACTGTAAACATCTCCCTTTTGTGTGGCTTGTCTCTTGATTCATATTCGCATTCATCCAATTTGCATCTGACGTTGAAACGAGATTCGTTCAAAATATTTGAAAGCGCAACTCGTGGGAATGACGTTGATTTTTTTATTGTTATGTGGGTTCAAGTTGAATCATTGTTAGGTAAAGACACATAAAATACAATTTATAATATTCTAAGAGATTCCAAAATATCTTTCGATGCCACCGGCTTCTTTCTTGACTACCTCTGAACAAATCATTCCCAAGCAAGGAAGTCGATCTGGATCTGGGCTGCATGCAAACCCGGATTGCAATTACTTAGAAATATGCGAAAAATTTCGAAATTTAATTTCTTCCTGGCTGCATAAGAATACACACACTCACACACAAGCACTACTTGCTCAGACTCAAAACTTTGAAAGTTTCTCACGTATGTGGTGCATGTCCTTCTTGACTGCATGTCCAGCTTGTGTGGTAAATGTCATGTCGCAGTCGTGGCATGCCAGGAACCATAGGTCTTCCCACTTGTGGCCATTTTCATGAAATGGGTTTCCTGTTAAGACTGAGACTAGTTGAAATTTACTTTTTTCACTTTCTAAGAACTTCATATATATTGTCAAAGGACATTTATTGTGTAAAATTACTGAAGTGAGATCAATTAAAAAGAAAACTTTTCTTTTCAATTTAAATCAATTTTCTTAAAAATTATCAATAATTAATATTTAGTAAGTTTGAGTAACATATATATATTTGCAATATGGTATTAAAGCAATAAATTGACTACATTTTGAAAGTCATCAATATAGAAACACAATTATTTAATGAAAAATAATATGCATATGTTAAAAAATGGTGGTGTCGATTATTAATTAACTATAAAAAGCCATAGTTGCACTTTGCATCTTCAGGAAATCCATTGGAATGAAATGAAAAATATTCCCACAAGTAGTCAAGTGGATTTACACGCAATTATTCGACCGATCCTTCAAAAACTCTTGCCTCGTTAAACTGTGTATCACAGTCC
Organism: Drosophila ochracea; assembly: GCA_035044125.1. NCBI lineage: Eukaryota > Metazoa > Arthropoda > Insecta > Diptera > Drosophilidae > Drosophila > Drosophila ochracea. Next base: position 131,101 of record JAWNML010000034.1, read on the forward strand.
ACTCTATATGCCTTAGACACTGTCCTGCACCTTCTTAACATAGAGTTAATAGAAAACAGGTAGCAACCCTCTCAGAAAACTTTTGCCATTCCAAGACCCTAATGAACTTCCCGTAAATTCCGATGGCAACAAACCTCATTGTTGCAATAGAATACTCAAAAATACCTTTCTATGAGTATGTTCCTACCAGGTAGGATGGGCTAAATGGACCCCTAAACTAACCCAAACGAAGCTAGAACCAACAGCTAAAATACAATTGGTCGGCGACCATCTGGGTAAATGTGTATTTTAGATTTGTTGGTAATTTTTTATGGTATACTTTGCTTTGATTTTCTATTACCCTATTGGGCGTAAAATATTTTGAATATTATATTATATTATATTATATATTATATAAATAATTAGTTATTATTTATATATTAAAATGTAAAAATGTTATACTTAAACGTTATTTAATTCTATTAAAATAAAAAATGGTATGGTTCACATTGGCATGATTTTGTTAAGTGTAAATTAGCATGAGGACAGAGAAGTATTTGCATTTGCTGCAGCGCCGTCTGCACGCCATTTTCCTATGCAAATCAACAAATATTTAAATAATCCTTAGAACGCATTGTGCCATGGTGCACATGCAAAATGCAAATTGAATGGATGCCGTTGCTGGCTTTAAAAATGGCATCGCATGGTCTGCTGGTAGCCTTTAAGGCTGTGGCATGTGGCATGTGGATGTTAGGCGCTGAAGAGCTTGCCGCCACTGTAAAAGGCAACATAGAATGCGCTGCAAATAGACAACATTTATATACATTTTAATGCGAGTACCACGCAGAGGCGAGAAAAATTGGCATCAAATATTTCATGCAAGTATTTTAATTTTTCCCACGTGTCACTTTCGATACCACACGCAATGCATGGCTGTTAGGATGGGATGGAGACGTTGCTCCTAGGTAAAGGCACATTTATCTTAATTTAGAAGCCGTTGCAATCAACCCAAGGCAGGCCATCCAGCCAGGAAAACTGGTTGACGTTGCTTAAAGGCCAGGCTACTAATGGCGTTTCGTATACTTCACAGACTCCTGCGGCGGTATAAATGAATCGGAATCCTTCACGTGTCCTTGGCACGCTTCCAACGCAGCGCAACTCCTGCTGGGGTAATGGCTTTTTCGGCAGTCAGGATGTCAGACTTCCAGACTGTCAGACTGCCAGTCTGCCAGCCTGTTTGGCAGTCAGTTAGTCGAAGCCGCCAGGCAACTGAAGTGTATTTACCTCGAATTTGTCTCATGTGTGTATTTTACACACACCCATATATATATATATATATATATATATATATATATATATATCGGTGTATGTATATATATATGCATACACAACCTCACCTGCATTTATAACGGTGCCAGGCAAATTAAAGGCTAACACGCAGTCATTGCTGAAGTTCGTTGCCTTGTCGGCCGTAGGCTGGCGATGCTTGTGAGAAACCCTCAAGTAAGCTGCAATATGTGGAAATTGTACGGGTAAACGTACGGACATCCATGATTGGCATTGCAGTGCAGCTGGAAGGTTGATAGGTGTGGGAGAAAATGAACAACGCACAGGTTGCTGGCTTCTGACATCGACCGACAAGTGAACAGCAGCAGCTACCAAATCCCATGTCGACCCGACTATGTCGAGGTGTGGCGCACTTTTATTGATTGCATTGATTTTAGCGCTCGATTTGTTGTTGCTGTCTCTAAAATATTGCGCCACGTTGCACGACCCACATTCTTTCAACACTGTATGTCTGTGTGTATCGGGACCTGATTATGCGGTTCGGCGAACGCTCAACGGCGATTTGATGCCGAGCTGCGGCAAAACGAGAAAAACAAAGTTAGAAAGTTGTTTTATGGCTGATTAGCGCAAAATTTCGGCTTTGAAGAGGGGAACTGCAATATTCCAGAGAGAACAGACTATTATTCTAATACATTTGACCTAATTCTTCTACTGCTCTTTCATTATTAATACTATTTTCTTACTTATCCTACTCTTAAGTGTACTGAAGCATTTAGTTATTACACTACTACTTAATAAATAACTAACTACTAAGTAATTTTATTAATAATTGTAATCTACGAATAGTATTAGGGCAAATGTATTAGAATATGTATTTATATATATATATATATTACTTCTATTATTTAGAAAATATATCTGATATAACAATGTACGTTAATTGCATTGGTTTAGTTTTTCGTCGGGTTTTTTATTTTAAACTATATTCGAGCTTTGATAGTTTACTATTTAACTTAAAGAAAAATAGTCAACAGCAGTATTTCAAAATTTCCTCTTTTAATACTCACATTAAATAATTTTGTGTTTCCAAGCAAGCAAATGATTTTATTTCAAAAGTCTAAAAATATTTAACACATATTTGTGTTTATATCCAGAAAAATAATCTTTCTGTAATAATTATCTAACTTCACAAAAATATAAATGTAAAATCAATTTACTCTCAATTTTTGGCATAATTTTTTAAATTATTCACAATCAAAATTCTAGTAGCAACACTCCACAATTGGAATTAATTAGAAAAAATGTGTATATACCTCGCCTGCGTGCGTAATAACAAATTTAATTAACTTTAACAAGTCGACAATTAAGGGGAAAAAATAAAATTCTATGAATCAAAGTCAAATTAAGTGAAAGGCAAAAAATTGCTGGCGCTGTCAAAGTTCTTTTTAACTTAACACAGAAAAGGTGTTGCCACCAATTGACGAGCAGAAAATTAATTGAGCGCTATTCGGGCAAAATGCTAAAAAAAAAAAACAAAAACAAGAAAAAACGACAACAACAAGGGCTGAAATGAGAGCGCCCGGCACGATATAAGGCGGGTTTGCATATCCTGTAATTTAGAAATGCAAAAAAAATAAAGTTGAAAAATAAAGTCAAAACTTTTAATATAGATCGACCAGCGAATAAGAATAGGAAAAAATTATTAACAAATTTCTATTATTTTTAGTGGAGACTAGAGGGCATCGCAAACCCTTGTAATTATTTTTTTACTAAAATAATTTTTTGCTTTGAACTTTTTTATGTCAATTTGGCTTAAAAGTTGAGCGCTTGTTTTTTTTTGTCTTATGTGTTCCCAAGCTTTGTTGTCATTAACTTTACCGATAAATATTTTTTAATTGTTAGCTATAATTGACATGAACAGGCAGGAGGGAAAGGTTTTTGTGCTTAACAAAATATTAAATTAGTATAAAGTTTTGTCCTTCTGTTTGAGAGATTACCCAAACTGCAGCATGTCTACTGATTACACTCCACTCAGGGGAGGGAAATAGCGTAATTTTGGCAGTTCCGCTGGCGAATTTTTTTTACAATTGCTTAACATTCGTCTGACGTTGTCAGCATGCTGCTGACTCCAGTGAGCCAGCCAGCTACACGGAACGCATTGCAATTTACAGAACAACCCCAATCTACATAGTATATCCCTGCTGGCAAAGTTGCCTGTAAAGCAAACAAGACACGCACCAAGACTACAGAGGCGGGGGAGGCGGGACCGACGCACAGTCATAGAAGCGGTAAATACTCTGACGTTTGTTATATAATCCCCTGGCAGCTAACAAATGTTCGCACATCCATATTACGACCGCTGGAACTCGTACTCCGACATCAGCCAGGGGCTAACTATACCCAATTTCGAACAAACAACTCGACTCCGACTACAACACAGACTCCGACTATACCCGACTCAAATGCAAACATACGCAATGCAGTTGGGCAAACTGAGAATGTGTTAAGCACATAGAGTTTCTGGACCATCGCCGTCACCTGGGTAACGCTACCTCTATCCTCTATCCGTATTTGGCAGATAGATAGCTCAGCCACAACTCAGGCAGTCCGCGTGCAAATTACTTAGTGGAAAGCAAACAAATTAATCAAAATCAACTCGAAGCTGTGCAACTGACTGCGCGTCAAGCCATTTTCCATGTTTTCCTCTCCGCAACATTCAAACGAACTGCAGTTGCTCTTGCAACGCCTTCTGCCTTTGTTTCGACCTTTTGTGTTAACAATCAGGTTGACTTTGTGGACTTGTTAAGGCAACCCGAACTGAGAGAGAAGCGCAAATCTCGATGGAGCTAAGGTTAAGTTAGCCTCGAATGGAATTAGCTAAGATATGCTGATTGACCACAAAACAGCACAGCACTAATATTGCTTACATTCAATAATACTCCTAATTCTAAATTTGTTTTTAAGCGAAAATGGGACTGAAGGTGATTTTGATTTCTATGCTCTTTTAGAGTATACTCTAATTTTCAATTATCCATAATCAATAATAGTCTGTGATATGTGAATATGGCAATATTGCACCATAACATATATACATTAACAATTTTAAACGTGATTAAATTGTAACTATCATCAAATTTAGCGGCAACTATTGATTGTTTCGTTTAGTCCTAGCTCGTACCTTATGTGGACATTTGTATTTTGGGCAATACTCATACTAGGCCTAGCTCTCACCTCACCTTGCATACTAGTTCTCGGTAACTTACATTGCGATCACACTAATCCATCCAACCGGCTTTTACACTCGGCCACGTCAGAAACACTCACTGAGGACTCTCTCAGGCTCGGGGCGCAATGTGCTATTTCAGCGCCCTACCGCCGCTCAGTCCTTTCCATAAACCCTGACAATTATGCGGGACTGTGTATACGGGATCCGCTACAATTAAGCACTGTGAACCGAAAACTCAAAAGCGCCGCATTGACTTGAGCCGAGGTCGGGTTGCCAGTGTAGCAATCACAATGCCAGTAGTGAAGTTGCTGTTCATGCACATGCATCTACAATGATGACCAGTGCTGCCCGATTTTTAAGCCAACAAAATACTGAACTCTCAGCAGAATTTAAGTTGGCAAACTCCACATCTGACTTGATGGACGCTATGAATAATCATATAGTCAAAGATATATCCAAAAGGTTTTATGTTTAGTGCTATTTGCTATTAGCTACTAGCTTATAAATGCTGTAAAAATGCCAAATTGGCATCACTTGTGTGGGTTCTGTGGCAACGTACAACTGCCGCTGCGGCCGATAATGCCTTTTGGCAACTTTTCGCATTTGCCGACATGTCACCAGCCACTATTTCGATTGCTGTGCGATTAGCCGGCGGTGGTGCAGGTGGTGCAGCAACGAAATTGCACGCTAATTGCCTTGTATGGTAATATTTTTGTGTTTTGTCTGCCTCTCGGCACCAACGAGACTAACGGCAAAGCGACCTGCGGCTGACTGCGATATTACCATAGATTGAATTTGGGACGCAATTTTTGAGCTGGTAGCCTTTGTTGTTGCCACTGATTTTGAAGCCTCTATTGATATTTGTTGCTTACAAAAGATAAATTAAGTTATTTTCAATTGAGTGTTGTCATTTGCATATATTTTCAATACATATTTATCCGCGTAAAACAAAGTATACAACTACTCCGTTATTGGAGCAATTAATATAGATTTTCTCTAACTCGACCCAAAACTTTCTATAATACAATTATACTCTTAGTGATATTGATTTGAGGAACATCTTGATCACAGAATTGTGCTACGAAAATTGATTTATTAATAAATGATTTATCAAACTTATCCTTTTGGGATTGATTTCATTTTTAATTACATTTACTAGTGAAATAAATTTATAAATTTACCCAATTTGTGTTTAATTTATGCTGAAATTCTAGTTTAAAATTAAACAAATTCCAAATGCTCATGCCTAAAATTCATTATTAATTTTAGAAACCGAACGATTGTACCTATGGGAGCTATTTAGTAAAGTAGTCTAATGAAAATGAATTTCTGACAAACTGTTAGATCCGGATTTCTTACCAAACTCAAAAGTTCTTGATATAAAGTATTATGGTTTATTGATTAATAGTTTCTTTATTCTATAAGCTACATAGTAATTTAGTCCTATAAATTTACGCCAAATGGTTTGATGCAGATTTATAAGTAAACTAAAAAGATGTTACTGCAAAATATTAACCATCGATTGTTAGTCGGCAGCTATGGCAGCTTATATCTGATTTTTAAATATGTACATGTATTTTGAAAGGAGATATAATATATAAACTGAGGGAATTCGCATTTCATTAATATCAATATCCATCAAAATTTGAGTCTTGTATATAGAAAATAGGAAACAGCTCTCTTGCTCTAAATATCTTCTTTTGGAAATTAATATTATTTTCACAGCATTAAGTATGCTAGATCCATCTCTCAAAACCTAAAATCTAGAAGAGTTGAGTTGAAGAGCATTAAATATGAACTGGTGAGATGGAGAAGCGCATCTTCAATGCGTTGCGTGTGCGCATAATGAGCGAAAGGCCAACGTATACCGCCTAATTAGTTAATTTAATAGTTTGCGATGTTGTTTATGACTGCCACGCGTATGACGAAGATGTCACAAAGGGGCATGGTAAAGAGTGATGAGACGAAAGGCGGTTTTCTTAGCATGCTCAAGTCGGTGGCACGTAGTAAAACACTCAGATGAAGCATTCGGGATTTGAGATCCCAACTTGGAATTTCTAATTAAGTGGCAAACATATAAAAGCGCACTGCTGATTATATATTATTTATATGTATTTCACTCCTCCTACTGGGGTTAGGCCAACCGCTTTTAATTAGAAAAAAGCGTCAAACAAAAAAAAAAAACGAATCTACAAGCAACCCGAAATGTTTTCTAATTAAAAGAAACACAGTACGGAACATGTTCAAAATGAAAAGACTCTTAATTTTTGCCAAATGAAAAGTTCAAGAAATGAACAAGAACTTAAAACAAAGCCGACCGAACCGAAACGAATACAACACTGAACACAAAACAAAACGAACCGAAATAAAAGCAACAAATCATGGCATCAAGAATTTTTAGGCCGATAAATATTCTCGTAACGTGGCATCCGCCTGGAGCGACCCCCGTGCTCCCTGCCCTCTCAGCAGGATACAAGGACAACAACAATGCAAAATGGAGGTAGCCAGACACGCCCACACACACAAACACACACACACACACACACAAAGTGGTCAAAACTTTCAAAATTAATTTTGAACTTTATTTTGTTACAGGCAAATAAGAAAATAAGATAGCAAAAGAAGAGAAACATTAAAATTGTATATTAAACAAGGCAGCAATCAAAAACACGCTCTCATACATCCAAAAACACTCCATTCACCACTACATCATAGTGCAAATGGTGACATGGTGTTTGCGTGCGTTAAGCGTTGGGGAAACAACAAGAACAATGGCTCAGCAATATCAATTAAATTGGCAGCTTGACTTGGAAACTGCTTCCAAGCAGGCAATGTTTTTGCGCATGTTTCTACCCATTTTGTTGGCACAAACAACCGCACAAAAACGGAACTTTCGTGGCTGCTGCCTGACAAGAGTTTCAGACAAAGTTGATCCAGTCCACTCACACACACACACTCACACACACACTCATATCATAGTTAGTTAAAAGTTGTTGTGCTGCTGCTGCTGTTGCAGACAGTTTTGATAGTTGCTTGGTAAATGGTTAGAATGCAACAGCTCGATGCTCTCGAAGTCCTTTGTTCCAGAAGAGGTAACCGTCAATACATAATGCAAGCCATTGTCAAACGCACGCACAATACTACATACGACATAACATTAGTTCGACTGCAAGACTTGGCGTATACGTTACGCAGCAGGCAGCAAAGATAATTACTCTTAGGCAACACTTGCCAGCGTTGCCAATTTAATTCCCACAATGAGACAATGAAATGTACTCAAAAAATTGAACGCAACAGTTAACAGTTTTTCTGCCTGTAATTATTATGTATATTGTTGCATGTGCATTTAAATGCCTAGAAATGCATTTCCATCTAACAATTTTTACAATTACTAATTCATTTCAATCACGGTTTTAAATTTACCCACAATTTTCTTCAAACCAATTGTTTATTTTGAATATTTCTTATAAATTGACCAATTTTGCATAAATAAATATTTATATTTATACATAACATTTACATTGTTATTGCAAGTAAATGTATAATTCCTATTTCTAATAAATAAATGATGAATTAACTTTTCAGGCTTGTGCGGTCTTATCCGCTTCATTATTAAATATACTATATATTAATTAGAGGTGTGAAAAATTTTGACATTCACAAGCAGAATTAAATAATGATAAAAAGTCAACATTCGGGAAGCATAATCACATACAAATAACAACTTTATCGATACGGAAATCTGTGCTTCTTTATTTTCCAACCTACCACATAATCTTAGAGAAAAAACCTCGAAATTCCATGTGCCACCATGAGTTCAAGGTAATTTTTTGATTTTAAATGCAGAAATGTGCTTTGGGGCAATCTCTGTATTCAGTAGCACTTAAGACCTGTTTGCCCTACATATCGCCAGCCGAGCACTCTCGATTTGCTGGCGTGCATGGTGTGCGCTGTGATTCATTCTATACAAATTGTATGCTGCAGCAGCAGCTGGAACGCCACGCGGCAACAGTTAAATGAATCAAATCCATTTCGAGCTATTCATCATATGACAGCGGGTACGCTGGCGAATCCTGCACCAACCGTAAGCCAAGCACATCAATAGCAACAGCAATACAACAACAGCAAAAAGGCTAAAAATTGTGGCTGAATGTGGTAGATTTGGGATTGGAATAGGTTGGTGGCTGTTGGTTGTGGGCTGAAGCGTTCGGACGTGGTGCACAGCAGGGTAAACTGGTTTTATAATTGAATTGATCCCATTATGTAGATGGAAACAGTTTCACGTCCCGTTTCGTTTCGTTTCGTTTCGTCGCGACCCGTTTTGCACAGCACAAAATGGCGGACAATGTCGGGCCGTGCAACATCCGGCGGAGTTGCGAGCCAAGTTGCAAGCAGTTTCCATTCCGTCCGTCTACCAACAGCATAAACAGTAAATGGAAGGCGCCTCCTCTAAGCTCCTCAAAGAGCAAATGGCGTTCTACTGCTACTTTCTATACTTTCTATACCAAATGTTGAGAGGTATATTAGTTTCGGGTAATTTCCGTTTCAAAACCTGGAATTTATACTTGTAGGTGGCTTCTGGTGACTTGAAATGCCTCAAATTCAAAGACGAAAAAATATGTATCTCATTTCATTTGAATTTATAATTTAAATTGTTTATTTATGCTACAAAGTTGAGACTGAATTACTGAAGTGAATTATTGGGCTAGTCGCAAAAGAGCGAAATATAATGTATATATAATATATGCCTAAATGCTTAAATCTAATATGTGTGGAATATGAATTGTTAGCAATATTAAAAAGGTTTATTCAATTTGAAAAATAGAGTAATGTAATGTAATGTAATGTTCTTCTAATATAGGCCAAGAGCAGATCACACAAGAGTATTACACAGACGGTTACTGTCTACTCAAAAATTCTTACTTAATGTAGTTGTTGGTGTTGTTTTTCGTTGCCGCTGCCTTTTGCCTTGCTTTAGTTTGAACTAAATAAATTGAATTTAGCGCTTATGTCCTGTCCTGACATTCGCTTTTAATTTCATTCGGACTCAAGCCAAGCAACCCGAAAGTAAACAGGATGAACACGACCCGCGGCCATCTGGATGGATTCAGAACCACTTGCGTTGCATTTAATTCGCTACAGTTGCATCTGGAGTTTTTGTTGTTGTTGATGTTGCTGCTGTTATCGTTGATGGTAGTGCTGTTATTGCTGTTGTTGCTGTTACGCGGTTGGTTTGATTGCCTGGTTGCGAATACATTTCTGTTTCCTCGCCCACTTTTCAAATCCAAATCATCTTAATTGCCGCTGTTAGATAATAATTCCGTTAGCTCACTTAGATTATGGCTTCGTATTTAAATTACCAGCGTAATGAAAACCCTAACATGTTATGTAAGAAGCTGAAGGGCCATTGATTGCCAATTAAAAGCACCACAAAATTTGAGTCGTGCAAGGAACCACAGATCGAAATATGACTGACTGCCTACAAAAAATCTTTATATATGCTGGCTGACATTTCGCACCATTAAAGCTGAATAATAAATTTACTGTATTTGACTTTGTTAGCATTAGTTTTTATTCCAAATATACATATATTACAATACAGGTAATTCTTTTAATTGGTATTAATCAGATTCAATGCAGTTGTCATGCGAATTAGGTAGATAATTAATATAATATAAGAATATATAATATGCAGTGTAAAATATTGGAGATCTTTGTATTCTAAATGAAAAAAGTTGATAATAATACATTATATTAATATGTAACACACAAACAAAAATATAAGAGGTCTTACTTTATTAAATATCAAACTATACAACAAGATTTTTTAGCCGAGGGACAGTAAAAGCTGACTAGTTTTAAGCACAACAAAAATAAATTTCAAATAATTTAAGTTTCGAAATTGAATTTGAAAGTAACAAAATAAAATGCTTTTATTAAATTTCCAATGCATCTAAACATGATACAAGAAATTCATTCCTTGACTATATAAGCCAATTGCGTCCTAAAGCAGCATTAGCTAAAAAAAAATCCATTTATATTTCTTGTTTTTGCTGGAGAGAATAACCACACTACAAGCTACTTAAGCCCTTAGTATGGAGAGCATTTATGTATTTTAAAAATATTCATTCATAAGATTTAAGTAGCTATGAAACTGTTATAGATTAACATAAAGCAAAAGCTTGCAGCTGTCTTGTCCTTCTATTTGAATGGCTTTTGCAGTTGCATTGGAGTAAGAGTACATATCAAATTTAAAGGCTTGTCGATAAATTTAACATGCAACTCTCCCGCGTCTCTCCCACAAAACTGAGAGTTGCTGTGAGTGTTTATGTATATATATATATATATATATATATATATGTTTTTATGTGTCTGTGTACTTTTTGCGCATTTCAACAATGTGGCACATGGGAGAAATGCATAAATCATCGTAACGGAGGTAGAAATCATAAATGTTTAAGCTTGTTGTGTTTGGTTCTGTTTTTGTTTTGTTCACTTCAGTTCAGTTTAGTTCTGTGTTTGTTTTGTTTACTTCTATTTGTTTGTATGGCCGAGAATACATTGTAAAAGATATTCAGTTTTCTATATACAATGGACGTATGCTTCCATAAATTTTTTCGAAACACAATGTTTCTTAAGCTTTTAATAATTGAAATCTGTACAACATTTTATTGAAATCCAAAAACGTTCACACGATCAATTTGGCTGAAACATTTATGAGGCTTTCACAACTCCATTGAGCATGTTCTGACATTGTCTGGTTACGCCGCACCTAATGTGCCACGTAATCCATCCCATCCCCCATCCACTTTGCAGGAGCAGGTAACAAAGGGACATCATTTAGCAGCTGCATCTGCCATTGGGCGATTTTTATGTATTAGAATGTTTGTGATCTCATTGGTATGAACATCAGAGCAGCAGTCCAAAGAAATTTCTCCTGCAAACCTGCTGCAGCATCAACTTTACTGTCAATTGCAAAAAGATAGGGCCGTTCCAACTTTCAATTCTAATTTTTGCACACAGTATAAAAAAAACATTGTTTTTCTAATTTTTAATGTAAATTATTTTTCTTTCAGATAGCCGAAAAATTGTTACAAGAGAAAATCGAATTTCTAGATAATCCCAGCTTAGAACAAGATTGAATTAAAGCTGCTTAAAGAACATTGAACATTTTTTATTATATATTTTAAATAATTTTAGACATTTTATCTTACAAAACTAGCGGTCAGATGTTATTTTGCGGCGGCCAGGACCAAAATGCTTTGGCAACTCCAGGAATCCGACTTTTGCCATACCTGGTCTTAAGCTTCATTTGCCTTGGGTCAAGCAAACACAAGATGGGTAGTACATACATACATATACACACACATACACACACATACACACACACACACTCATAGACAACTTGGGCTTGCAGGTCGGCACGCGTTTTGAGCATAAATTGTCTATGGCATATGCCACGAGGTATCCGGCTATCTGCAGCTATATAAAAAATGCCACCAATTCCCTCTCCTTCACTCTCTCCCCACTTCCCCACAGCTAGTGGGGCAGTAGCTGTGTCGATCCATCGTCGCATGTCAGCAGCTGCTGTGTTTAATTTACGCCCCAAGTTAAACACAGGTAAATCCCATAAAGCGCCCCACAATGCAACCAACATCCACATTGTACGTTGCATCAGGATAAATGGCACACACAGACACAAAATTATATACACACACACAAACATACACTTCTATATGGGTGCTACGTTGTATGCATCAAATATCAACGCCGTTATTTGCACTCTGCCATAGATTCATGTTATTTTTGTTGTTGCGGTGATGTTCATATTCGTGTTGAATTGTTGTAGCTTAAATGTACATGTGCGCATCGAGGTATTGAAAAAGCGGGTAACGTACTAGTAACCGGGTTAAAATATACATATAAAATATACATACATACACACATATATATATGCAGTTTTCAATGGGATTTGCTGTTTGTGGAAGGCACAACAATAACTCTTCCTTCATAGATTTAGTTGTGTTTTTTCCAGGGATCAGAGGGGTTTAAAATAAATGTTATTTATTGTGGGTCGTCATATGTAAGTTGCCGCTTGTTCTAAATAATCATTCAGACTATTATGTTCTGTTTATTTATTTATTTTCTGCCAACACAATATACGGTTATCACATGGGTGTCTTAAATTCTGTTTTTATACCGTGCATCAATAGAGAATGTATAAGAGTTATAAAACTACATTTATGTAGTGCAAAACTAATACAAAGAATTTTCATACCCAGTTTGTCTCTCTAAATCAATCGCTCATGCTTTTTGGCATTGAAGACATCTGAGGACAAATAAATTTAAAAAAAACCTGATAAACCAAATAAATCTAGGCATTTTAAGTATTGACAGAAGTTCCCTTTTCAATTTTAGTATAACAGCAAAGCTGAACAAAGTTGGAAAACCTAACAAACTTATCGATAATTATGACTATAAAATGTAAGGATATTCATTCAAAGTGTTTCCTATTATAAAATAGAGTTTTCCCATCAAAAAAGAATATTTTGAATATTAAAAAAAAAATAGCATTAATTAAAAGAAATATATATATTTTTTTTGCTAGATGTAATTTTGACAATAGCAAATTAATTTTTGTTAATCCAAATGTAATATGCTAATGTATTTAAAAGTTTCTGACCCAGTTCTGAACTAGTCTTGAAACCCAAGGCTTTATATGTATACTCATCCACAACGTGTATTTCTAGCATTTCATCTTTGACACGAAATGTTCGCTTTTTGGTGACTAACGATCTAGGTCGATTTGAATGTGTCTATATTGAAATAACACTTAAATAACATTTCTAATCAACTGACTAACGCATTTGTGATTGCATTTTATTCACGTTGTGTACTTGATTTCCTTTATTTTTCCCATATCTATGTTAAGCAAGTTTAGTTTAAATTTGTTTGAATTTTATTAAATTGTGTAAACAAATGACGGCTTGTGAGGTCTTGAAAGTCCAAGAATTGTCATTAAGGTAAGAATGCTGAGACAAGCATCTATTTGGGCCAAGTTGAAATAACAAATAAATGCAGCCCAGATGTAAGCAATGCAGATAGATAAATGAAAACTGGCTAAGCGACAGAGTGAGAGAGATAGAGAGGGAGAGAGGGGGGCAAAAGTCAAGTGCTGTAAATTGCATAGCCTGGCCGACTGACTGCCCTTCGGAGTGACTGACAAAGGGCAAAGGACATTGGACAAAGTACAGGACTGAGATTGACTGACTCGGCTCGACTTTGTAAGAGAAGAAATGTCAAGTTACTGGAGAAGACTCTTCCAGTTGGCGTTGCACCCCAAAGCAGGGCAATTTTATTAGGGAAGCCAAAGAAACAGATAAAGAGTCCGTTGGAGATGGAGATGAAGATAGGAGCGGACATCTTGTCACATTTAGTGCAGTTCTAGTTAAGGCAGCCCAGACTTGCAGCCCGCACAACAAAGATGCAACGCAAATTGAAAACGAATTTTTTCCAACTTGTGTTTGCTGCGTAAAACGACAGAAAAGCTGTATTTATCTTGCCTTCCATGGTTGGTATTTATATAAATATTTAAATAGCTTAAAGTGCAAGTAAGTGGCGTAAGTGTAAGTGTATTTGTATGTCTGCCACTGACTTGACCATTTCGGTGCATTGTTGCTGTCACATTCGCATTTCGATACGAGGACTGACCATCGAGTACATTAATTTTATACAGCACCATTCCCACATTCTTCATCCAATCATTATCGATTCGCCCAGTCCCAGTCCCAGCCCCAGTATCCATCGACAGTCAGTCAGCTTTTATTTCAGCTTCCCGTAATGGCAATCAAATTAAAGCGTTCAATGCACTTCAATCCACATTCCAGTTCCCAATGCTGTGCATGGTTCATTGCATTTAGCCCTCTTTTCGCTATCCCCACCCTACCTACTTGCCATTTAACCCAAAAATATAAATTCGACTGTCTCTGTCTCTGTTTCTACGTCGAAATGAGCTCGATGTGGCTGAATGGGACACATTTCAGTTTCAGTTGCACTTTAAGTATGTTGGTTAAATTAAGTGCTGAAGGCCGTCGAGATTGGAAATCGTCCGTTTGTCAATTTCATCTGAGTGTTGAAGACATTCAAACAGAATGGTTTCGCAATAAAGAACTTACTCGAACTGATTTCCAGGTGAAGACTATAGTCAACAACCGCAAATCAGTTGAATGGTAGATAAGCAAACCGAATAGTGTTGCATTATAGTCATGACTGAAAGTTTGTCTATCTACTCTTTGGAACTCGTTAAAAAGTTTCAATGGTATTCTGAAACTTGTATTTAACCTGATTAAATGCTTACCAAATATTACTTTTAAAATGATTTGACAGAAATATGTAAACTAGAGCCAATACACCATTTAGTTATGGAATAAATATAGAAATTAACTGAGTTTTGAAGCTCAACAGATTTTGGGTCAAAATTGGAATTGAAAAATATTATTGCAAATACATTTAATAAATAAAAAATAATATATAATAAATTGAATAATACTGCTTCTCGAACTTAAAACATTTGATAAAATAGAAAATAGAAATGTAAAATCAATAAATTCAAAATATTTAAAATAATACGAATTGATATAAAATAGAAATACCGCTACCTATAACATATAATACGGTATTAAATAAATATTAATTCATTCTTACTACTTTTAATATTTTGAGATGCGCATTATTAATTAAAGTCTTCTACAAACATAATTAAAGCCTTCACATGAGCTACAATTTAGAGTAATTAACGTTATCTACACCAGTTTACAGGCGCACTTCTCTAGCCCAAAAACAGTTTTTAGTGTAAATGGTTTTGTGTGCCTGGACAGCGAGGTCTGCAAGTGAATGAGAATGCTTATGAGCTAACTCGGAGTCTATTCGAGTCGGTGTGTACGTGTGTGGGTGTGAATATTCACACGCAACGCCGGTCTAACATTTTGACTACCATAATTTGCAGGCATAAAACACGCCCAGAATATTAGGCGGCGAAAACTAACGAGCGACGCAGGCAAAGGCAAAAGCAAAGGCACACTCAAAGGACGACTCGAATGCGAAGCGATGAAACTGAATGAATGAAAATGATTCGACAAACAAATTTCTAAAACAGTCTAAACAATAAAGCTAAACAATAATTTCCGCTGCGCGTTGAAACTTCCGTTTCCTGTCAGGCGCTTGCGCTGGCTACAAGAACAACAGCAGCAGAGGCACAGTCAACAGCAGCAACAACAACAATAACTACAGTAGTGACTGCCAAAAGGCCAATAGGCTGCTTAAGACAAAACAAGGGACATGTGTGCGTGTGTGATTGTGTGCGTTGTGGGTGTGTGCTTTTCTCATTGTTTGTGTATAATTTTTTCTTAACACCCAAAACAAAACCGTACCATTCTGAACGTTCGAGTGTGTGTGTTTAAGTGTGTGTGTTTGAGTGTTTGTGTTTGAATGTGTGTGTTTGTGAGTAAGGAGGCATGGGGAAGTGCAACTGCAGAAGATTGCATTTGGGTCTTTTGGTGTTTGATAATTTATCGCACTTATCTGGGGGGTCTGCTCATAATTTATGCATAAGCCTTTGTTGGACTGCCTCAACACACACACAAATGTACCGCTGTGGGCGTGGCCTGGACATCCGCAGGACGCATGCAATACATTCAGAAAGCGACCGGAAACGGAAATAAGTTCAAGTTGTGCGTCGTGAATTGTCGCGACAACTGCGGCGCTAATCTTGGCAAACGAAACAAGACCAGCCCGATTCAGAGATATATGAAGATAGGGAGTGCTGCACTGCTCTGCTTAGGCCCAGCCGGAAGTTGCGAGCATAGCCAGTTATGTTTCCGCTTGGTAAAACTTTTGCTGGGCACTCGACTGTAATTAATTTGTTAAATTAATACTCGTTCTGGAGACTCATCAAAGCCGCTTGCATCGCCATTTTAATTATGTTTGGCTAACCACAAGTTACTGTTGAACACTGATAGTTTATTTGCTACTGCAATATAATGATACATACAAAGACTATAGTCGGCATATAATTGTTATCTATTAACTAAGTTGCGAAATATAACATTATATGTTGGGTTCTTAAAGCGGCAAAAAGTGATGCACTAGGTTTGCCGGTTAGACTAAGAAGAACTTTTATTCAATGTATTCTTAAGTTAGGGTATCGAGCGCAGTATCGATATTT
The DNA here is from genome assembly GCA_035044125.1 of Drosophila ochracea. NCBI lineage: Eukaryota > Metazoa > Arthropoda > Insecta > Diptera > Drosophilidae > Drosophila > Drosophila ochracea. Next base: position 147,816 of record JAWNML010000034.1, read on the forward strand.
TCTGTTATTAACATTAGTCATCGGAATGTTGTATTGATTTACATATTTTCAGCATTATATGGTATATTTTTAATTTTAAGATGACTTTACTATCTTAAAACAAAATTAATTTCGTTTTAAAAGCAGTTTCTATATGAAGGTCTAAGTTTTGAAAAGACTCAACTATCGACCAAACCTTTCAATGCTAAATATTGAAAATAGTGAAATAAACTTTAATCTGCTTCTAATTCAACAGCTCTAAGTACATTTAATCAAAGTAATTAGACTAAAAGCTTTTTTTACCGGATCATATTTTAACCCTTGCTTCTCATTTTTAATAAAATAAAAAAGTGATTTTCAAAATAAAAGGTGATTAAAGTAAATGTCCAAGAGTTCATGTCAAATTGGAGCTTACCTTTAAAGCATTTTGTAATGACATCAATTTAATAACAAAATATTAAAAATATGTTAGTTAAAGCACTTGTTTAATTTTCTAAAAATTATCCTAGTTTATTGTTTATTTATTCACATATATTAATTAAGAAATACTAGTCAATATGAGTGTAAAAGCAAAAAATTAATACTGATAAAACTAGTCAAATAACTACATATGCATATTCAGTATTAGTCTTAATTGCTTAAGCATTTCCAATGCTATTTTCATTTTAGTCGCAGGTGTTAACTAACAATTTATGAACGTAAGCTTAAGTTAATTAGCAATTCCTTATAATTGAGAGTCTTAAAAGTTAATTACAGCCAATCAATTTAATAAGATAATTTAATGAATTCTTAAGACCCACAAAAAATAGCTCATTAACAATAAAAATTATGTGTCACTGCAGAAATGCCGCACGAAATGCAAAGCTTTCAAGGTAATTAAACTTTGGTCGTACCCGCAAACTGTGAAAGAGAAAACAAAAGAGATGATGGAGAGAAGTAAAGAGAGGAAGAGGGTTTACCAAATTGAGCACATGCTTATGCATATATGCGGGGAAATTCACAACATTTTTAATGCATTTATGGGACACACTCACACACACGCTTCCGACCGACAGACGGAAGCAGGTAAGTTATGCAAAGATTACGAGCCCCAACACACAGCACATAGCCACAACAACAGCAGCAAAAAACAGAAACGATAATATTTTTAGCAAAAAATGCCAGTTAAAATAAATTGCAGTGCATTTTTTACATGAAAATTAAGAGTAACAGAGCAAGAGCAAGAGTGCTGTGAAGCATGGGAGGCTGGTAAATGGTGAGGCAACTGTTGACGGCCAAGCGACGCCTCAAAAAGCGACAAAAGAAATTGCAGGGATCAGGAACTACGCACTGAATAATTCATGAGTGTCGCCATCGTCAGTCGAGACTACGACAAAAATGAAAGCGAAGGCGTTCGTTCTAGTCAGGGTGTTATATTTAATAAGCTATGGGGAATGGGACTGCGGTGCGGGCAGTAAGCCAAAATCAGAAACAAGGGCAAGACTATCAAAAATTCAAAAGTCTCTGTCCAGAGTGTATGTTTGTGTGTTTCTGTGTGACGTATACGCAACGCAAAGCAAATTTTGACAAATCTCGTTGCCTACTTTCGGGCATCCGCCTTTCAACTGCCGCTTTAGCTTAATCATTTAATAAAACTTTTATGCTGACTGCGCAACGGAAAACAGCAATGGCTACAGCCTCGGCTAGAGCTACGGCCAAGGCTACGGCTACGGATGCGTATATATCGATGTCGTTTTTCAGTCTCCGCCCCTCATTCGCAATTACTTTTGTTTCCATTCGCTTCTTTTTTTCTCCCGCTGCGCTCTCTGGTGGCAGGCGTAGTACATTTATTAGCCCGCTTCTGTCTTGTCTCGCCTCTACGCAGTCGAGTCGTCGTCTTCTATGCTTAAAATTATGTCAATGCTACAGCATTCGGCGCAATGTTGTATTTTGCTTGGGAACTTGCCTATTTTAAGGTAGGCGTGGCGATGGGTCGCCTCTTAACTTGATGGTCTGTTAATCGCGGTTAGCCCGATGGACAACGTTGTAGAGTAACCAGAGCTCAATTAGAGATTGACATCCGCTTATTAAGGTCACACAGTTTTTGTCTACCCTTAATACTAATTAATTATCAGAGCTGATAGATTGTGTAAGTAGATATACAATTTGCAATTTATTTTTAATCCTTATACTAAATACTTCTATTATATGAAAGGTTTTAATTTAATTTACAAATAAATAAATTATATCGACCACTGATAAAAATTGTTCTATTAAAATTGTCTTAGGAAAAATATTACAAAATGAGAGCCCTCTAGATAGACTTTATACATATATATTTCTAACTCTTATTGAAATGTGATTAAACTTTATGTCTATTACATATTTATAATTATTAAAGAATTACTAATAAGTAAAGAAATGTATGGGAAGCTATCACATATTTAAAGATTTAAAATAAAAAAAAAAATTAAAAATATGTGAGAAAATATAGCACATTATCACATACAATTTCACAAATAAGAATTAGAACTTAGATTTGGTAGTAGTTTCAAATTCTTCAAAATTTGCATATATCTCAAATACTAGGATTCTCAGCTAATCGTTGGTCACATATGCCAATCTAGCTCCCCAAAAAAACTTGTTCAACCTGACCACATACGCAAATCACTCAACGACTGAAACAAATTTGGTATTCTTATGAGTCCAATAAACACAAAAACATCAATTCAGTGTCTCTGCCAAGAATCTGATGGGGGAAATAACCACAGTAAAGTAAGTTGTCAATGCAAACGAAAGAAAGAAATTGACAGAAAATACTTTTGGCAGCGAATAGAAAGCAATGCGCATACGCACCGTGGTACGCAAGCACAAACATATTCAAAATGATTGAATGAAATTTGCATACAAATGCCATTCAGATGCCGCTATGTCGAGCTCAGTATGGATGTGATTGTGTGCTCGGAGTATTTCTGTTGCAATTTCCGGCTACTATAACCGGATGTGAAGCTGCTCAAATTTTCATGCAACCGTAAAAGAAGCAAAGTGCGCCAATAAGCCAAGGCCAAAGGGAGGAGGCTTGGCAAAATGCTTCAGCGGAAACGGCAGTCGACATTTGCGGGCCAGAATTCGAGTCGTTTTTCGGTCACAACTCTTTTGCATACTTTGTGCAGAGCACCATTGCCCCCATTTTATTTTGCTACCCTCTACTTTCCCCTTGTTTGTCGCCAGTCGTCTTCGACTTGATTCCATTTGCATACGCAATATTTCGCAATTGCTGTCACTATGGATTTTAAGTACATGTGCATGTCCATTTGAATACATTGATATATGTATATCTATATATATATTTAACTGAAACTTACAGCATCTAAAAGTAGTTGTGTATATGTGTGTGTGTGTGCTTGCGCCATCGTCGCATATTCGCGCTGCTGGGAATCGCCCAGTGCTGCCATCTCGTAAATCATTATTATTATTTTTCCCTAATATATGGACATGGGAAATTGTTGTCAATACATTTCTATACTATCACACAATAATGGCATTTTATCTGGAAATTCAATTATTTTTCCTAAAATATAGAAAAACATGCCAGCATTTGTTAAATATTAATATGTCGTTTAACTGACTTCATTAAACGTGTTCAACAATGGAATGTTAAATATAATATATATAAATATAATACAATTATGAAACAAAGGCAGCATTTTGTTTTTACTTGTTGAATTAAAATTGAATTAGCATTTTTCTAGGCTCTATTTAGAATTGCAAAATAATTTTTGAGTTTAAATGCGTACAATTTAAATGGTGTTAAGAATCTCATGTATCACGATTGCAAATTGGCTTCCGCTGCCACCATTTAAATGCAACGCTTGAATTGGAATTGTTATATTCGCATACCGAACTCAGATTTGGGGCCAATACAACCAATGCCACAACAAATGCTGATTGAAATTATAACTGGGCCACACGAATGGCGGCCGTGGTTGAAAGTATTCTTAAAATCTGTCAGCAGTGGCTTTGCAAATAATTCAATTTGGAAATTACTCGTATGTAGTACTATGCAAAAACCAACGATTTTCAATTCTTTTGGCCACGAACTTAAAAATGTTGTGAATTTTTTATGCTATCTTTCGTGAAGCGCATTAAGATGCTTATGCTGCTTCGTATGACGGCCTCTGTCTGTTGGCTGCGGACTGCCTATCAAATGCAGATGTTCACTTGTCATTTATAATAAAATGAATTTGCCTTCATTCATTAAAAAACAATTAAAATCGCGACACGCGAACTTAATTACACTTTTATATGGCACCGAAAAATGCGTCTGATACGCCCATCTCTCTGGCCAAATTGTACATGTCTGTGCGTGCTATGGTAAATTCTTCAATTGAATATTTTATGATGCTGCAATGGCGCAACAAACAAATTGTATAATCAACAATTAAAGTGCGGCTTGTGATTTTAGCCGTGGCTGTGCATTAAGTACAAAATGCCGCGCCGAAAAATGCCAGCGAACATTTTCCAATTTGTAGCAAATGGCAAAGTTTCGTTTTGCGGCCCAACATCTCGCTGGCAAAAAATCGCTGTAGGCCAGCAACAATTTGCGGCTGTAAACTTCAATTGCGCGTTAAATTTTCCATGTCGACATTTTGTGGCAGCCCTGTCGCCCTGCTGCCTGCTTGCCTGTTTGTCCCTTCCCCGTCCCATCGCCTGCTGCCTGTCTGCCTGTTGTTTGGTTGTTTCTTATTAATTGGATTAATTAAAAATTTAATTTGTAACAAACCCGTTTGTCTGGTGAAATCGTTCTCTAATTTTCCTTGCATTGATTTCAGTCTTCTTTTTGGGCACTGACGGAGCGAATAAACTTTTGCGACATAAATCACCCGTTTGAGTGGATCAGCTCAATGTCTGAGATTTGTACACGTCCCATAATACATTCATCATAATCATTTTTCTATTTTTATAACGATCTTCTCAGCTCGTAAAATTAAAATGAGACATTGAATGATATACTGAACATATTATAAACGTTCATATGATAGAATTATGTAAATATTTGAAATGATAATAAATATTTAAGAAATATTTCGCAGAGTGGAAAATATTTAAGTTTCAGCATAAGCTACCATATTTATTGTGATCATTTGCATTGCAAATGTGATATAGAATTTTGCTCCACAATAACTTGAATATTTACATAATAGTTCTATAAGTTTTTTAATAAATGTTGACAGTATTTACATAAATAAAGAGATACAAACGGAGATGCGAAAAGTTAGTTGACAGCTTTGGTAAACTTAAACAAATTAAATAAAATTTAGCATTCACTTATACATTTTGAATGGTAATATTGATTGTTAGAAATTGATTTATAAAGTTTGTTGTATATAATAGGTATTTTAAATCTGAATTGGTGCTACCTTAAATGCAATTTAGCTTAAATAAATTTGGACTTGGCTTATACACATTCCCCAAATATTTGTAGCATTTTCAAGTAACACACGTTATTAATCATCGGTTGTCTCAATGCCCATAAATTAAATTTAGGCACATACATATGCACACACATATAAACAACTTACTTTATACATATATATACAGATGTATCTGCTACTTTGTTGCTTACTCGAATGTGACCTTCACGGTATTTGTGGGCTTAACTAAGGCTCATGGCTTTTGGTTTTCTCAGCGCTCGAAATCTCGAAATTAAATAGAAAATAATTTGATTTATGTGTATGTATTAGTCACACGCCTATCTCTTCAACTGAATTCTCCAACACTTATATATATATATATAGATATATATAAATATATACATATATATGTGACATATTATGGGCGCACAAAATCGTACAACAAACAGTCGATCGGCCATATATAAGCTGCATGTGCGAACAGCAATTTTAATCACTTAAGCAGCTATCGTTATTGTTTGCTTTGATGATTTTCTGTCATCATTATACAAGTCACTGAACTCACTGCTTGCTAACCAGTTTTCCTTATACATTTATTTATGTCTCATTTATCATGAAATTACAGTAATATGTAATCCCACCCTTGATGTGTGAATAAAGAGGGTATTCAAGTTTTGTCGTGAAGTATGTATCGCATTGAAGAAGATGTTTGCGATGCAGTAGGTATACGAGTATATAGTTTTGATAAGCATTACTATCCGAATCTATATAGCCATGTTCATCTGTCATAAGAATCTAAAGATCTTAAACATCCGACTAATATATATTATATAGCTTCGACATGAACAATAGTTCGGTTTTAATTCTTAACGGTATTTCGACTTCAAAGTGCATAAGAAAGCCTTTTTTATGTTTTTCTCTTGTTTTTGTCTCCAACACATTAATCTATTACATTTTTTATACGTTTTGCTTTCGCTTCCTTTCAAATTTAGCTTTAAATAATTTGACGTTTATGTCGGTTTTCTTGTATTTTGTATTTGTAAGTTTTTCTTTCTCTGCTGTTTACTTTATCTTTGACTGATTTTTAATACCAAAGCAGAAATTGTGGTCAAATCACACGCATGTTTAGTGAGCAACATATTCACATAATTGATTTGTTGTCATTCGTGGAAGCGTATTCTCTTAATGACATCCACGTCCAGTCATATTTCTATTGGAGTGGTAATTGGGTTGAGATTCATGCTCAAAAATAATTTGTGACACTGCTACAGTTTTTTGTATTGAAATATAAAAACATCTTTACATTGAAAATCGCAGTTTCGAAAGGATGCTTGAACACCCAACACAAAGTGATTGCCATCCGCGAACCATTACCTGCCCCAATGCCCAAAGCTGTCTCACAGTCACGATGTAGATGTGGCAATAATAAAAGCGGAGAAGTGTGTAACAAGAGGGTCATTAAAGGAAAACGGCAAGAAAGAAACCAAACCAAAATGTACTTCATCTTTAAGCAGCTGCGGAAAACACCGTCTAAACAGCTGTTCGACATTAAAAGAGCGCACAGTGTAAGAGCGAAAGTTCGTTGTGCAGAATACGTTCCACTTCCAGTAAAGCTCCAGTTCTCTCTCACTCTCTAGCTCTCTCTCTCTCTCTCTCTCTCTGCATTTCCGTAAACGAAGCTTAACCCACATAGTGCCAGCAGCAGCAGCCAGCGCCGAAGTTGCCCAAGAGCCTGGCCATAACCGAAAGTCAACTTCAGTCGTTGGAATTCAGTCGTGCGCCGTGGACACAAGCGAATCACTAAGGCGCCTCCGTGCACGTGGCCAGCATAACTAAGTGTGTGTATGTATGTGTGTATATGTGTTTGAGTGTGTGTTAGTGTCGCTTACGGTTACCAAGCGGAAAACAACACCAACAAACGAGAAAGAGGGCCAGCAACACAAACCGAAGCGGGCAATCGAAATAAAGTGAGGCAGAAATGCCATCATGCAAATCGAAGAAAAGTGTGGCAAAGTCCGCCTGTGCATTGTGTGAGGTCCATGATAGCTTAGTTTTCACCATTGTCGTTATAGAGCCGCATCGACGAAACCCGTTGGCAGCATTTTTGGTCATTTGCAAGCCGGCTCGCTTTAGCTTTGTCTGCGTATCGCTGGCGCCTAAAAGTATGCAGCAACTTACACACCCATTCACACACACACACACTGCACTTAACGGTCATTGACGTTTGCGTTTAATTAAAGCGATTGCATGCCTTTTCGCATGTGTGTGGGTGTGTGTGTGCTTGTATTACAAGGATATCGCTTTAAGAGTTGTGCTTATATTAACTCAACACGCCAACACCGCTATTTTAAACCAGAAAATTAAGTGACGGCCAAAGTGAATTGTCAATCAGGAAATTAAACAAGTGACAAAAAATGGTTCAACTTTCATAGGAATAATAGAAGAGCGAATTATAAATATTGCTGTTCAAATGAAACACTTTATTTTAATTGACCTAAAGCTGTATATTGTGAACAATAAATTAAGTTATATATTATGTATTTATATAAGAACATGGAATATTATATGTTCATATATTTTACATTTTACATTTACGGCTTATTGTTATAATTTCATAGTTCAACACATCTATTTTCATGCATTTATATTCTTTAAATAAATATTTATTACGAAAATGTTAGGGATAGAAGTGAATAACTTCAGCTTAAAACAAAGCTGCCACCTCATCTGAATACATAACTAATATATAAATATTTTGTGTGTTGTGCTTTCAAGCTAGCTTGTACATTAATTGACATAACGACAACAAAAAAAAAGTTATTTTTATACAAGTACAAAACGAAACAAAGAAAAATTGTCAGACATTGATGAAAAACGAAAAATCCAGCTCCTATAAGGTCTCGTCAATGTGCCAATATAGAAGTCGGCGTAATGCAACGTAATCAAAAATAAATCAAAGTATTATTAAATAAAATTCTGGTGTACAATCGTCGGCCAAAAAAATTTGTAAATGGTTGCCTCATGACACATGCCCGAGTGTTAATATCTGTGTGTGTATTTGTGCGCGTGTATGAGTACACCAAAACAGCAAAAAGAAAAAGTATACAAAATATACAAACAAAAAAAACCATGAGAAAACAAAACAAGCATACGGATACGAGCGCTTGAGAGAAAAGGATTTTTACTGCTGCTGCCAAAGGCCGGCAAGCCCACGGACGAACATTGATAAAATCAACAAAAGCATCCAGAGCAGTAAGAGCGCTGAGGATTATTATCAACAAGAACAACAACTGGTAACAGTCGTAAAAGCAATGCCCATCAGGAGCAGAAATGAGAGCATTACAAACGCTTCCATATAGAAAGTTCGCAGAAGGTAAATCAAGCAGAAAAAAACAACACAACAAAGGAAAATTAGCTTAAGTTGTCAATTGAAGAGCAAAGAACTGTCCAAAACATATCATTACAGATTGCTCTAGTCAATATACATTTTTTTTCTGTTCGACCCTTTCTTTGGGCGTGTGCGCATTTCAGGCGTCAAGTGAATTTATAATGTGATTTAAGCACCAATTTCAGCAGGGGTACTTTAAGGTTTATATTAAAGAAACATTTATGTTGAATGCTGGTTGTTTATACAATTTATACTTTTATAAATATTTATGACTGAATGAGCACTTTAAATATACATTAAAGAAAGAGTGTGGAAAACGTCTACAGCTATTACTAATTGATTCATCGTCTACTTTAAATGTACTCTAAATATGCACACATAATAATAATCAGGTACGTCAGGTACCTTACTTACCTCCTGTTATTTAAAATAACTTCTCACCTTAGCGACTTGTTGCTCAGTTTTAGTTTAATGTTGTTGCAAACTCTTGTAAATTTGCAATTAATCAGTATCAAATTAGTGAAAATAAATTTCATCGAATGCTATATATATCATATTCAATAGCCCCTGTCCTCTTTCGTGATTCTATTCCCTTTGAATCGTTGTTGAACTTTGTTCAATCAAATACTAAACCGTAAATATTTTTAAAGTAATCGCAATCTGCTATTTTTAAGTCTGTAAATCATTATTTGGCAAGAAGAACAAGACATATTTCTTTTGTTATATATATATATATATATATATATATATATATATATATATATATATATATAGTACAGAACCCACAAGTCATTGATGAATGCTTTAACTATCTGTTTAGAATTCATTTAATAAATTAAAAGCGTCGCTTAAAGTGAATATTAAATTATATGTGATTCATGCATAGCATAGACATTTGCCATTAAAAAAACTGAAATAAATACATTGCATTCATAAAGATAGATTGAATATACTAATGGGTGCAACATATGAATTCATACCTTCTGTATGACGCTCGCACACATACCACATAAATGTCAACATTGCTTAAAGTCGTACAATTTGGAGTAGTCAACTAGACGCAATAATCAGTTCTTGACCATATCAATCAAGTGATTCTTTATACATTATACACCGTCAAAGAATGAAAATCAATTCAATGAAGATAAATGAGTTGAGTTGTGCGCTCAGGCTTCATAGTCGCGACGTCACGACGCGTCTGTTATCCATGAGCCGACTTTTACTTGTCATTGTCACAAATAATAAGCGATTACAATGCCGTAAATCTAGGCAACAATAACAACGACAACAACAACTACAACAGCAGACTGAGCAATAAGCAATGTGAGTAGAGCAAATAATCTTTAGCAAACACCACAGTCACGTGTCCCACTGTCGTGCAGACGTAGGTGTCTCACCAAAGGAGCAGCGATTGCTGAGACTATCAAAGGCGCATATAATAGGGATGGTGATAGGAAAGGTGTCATAATTTAGCAGGATGCCAGGACACGTTGCCGGCTTGTCATAAAAAGTTAACGCCTATTACTCATACGTCGTGTCGGCAGTGGGCCGTGGGCCGTTGGCTGATGAGCTGCGCTTGTGTCGAAATCAAATTAATCATTCTGCCAATGATTTAGAGGATTTCTTTCCTCATATTAGCCTTATCGATTTAGCTGCTTCTTACTTCTAGCACGTTTCAGAATATTTTTATTCGTTGCAGGTGTACTGGGCTGTACTGTACTGGGCTTGACAAGTTGGCTGAGAAAAGTTTTGAGCGCAGTTTATGTTTGATATCGCATAATATAAGTAATAATATAATAGGTAATAACAAAAGAATGCGTATGCTAAAAAATACTGATGATACCAAAAAAAAAATTAATCCTTAAATTTACAAAAAATTTCATTATAGATATTAGTTTTAAACGTAGTTTGATCGCGAAATAGCTAGGTGGGCTGTTAAAATGGAATGAAATGTAAAATGTCAATCAATACATCACACAATTCACACTTTACGACAAAATTTTAATACTCTTTGGAAAGTTATTTTAATGGTTTTTACATGTATATTGCATCAAAACATTGACCGTTGAAAATTTTGCTCTTGTACGAAAGCTCCTGGTTGTTTGTGAAGACGAATCCTTGTAGTTGTAGACGGAATTAATGAAGCTTCAAACCATATTAGTTTTCTCATTTTACTACATCATTTATCTCTTAGCGAAAACTGCCACGTTGTTGTACATAATTATAAATCAGTATTATATGTGTATAATGAATTTGTCGGCAATGGGATTAAATAATCGATGATGTTCATACTTGATTAATGAAATACAAATTAAAATAATTTCAATGAGACATATCCGTAATAATTTTTGTTTGTTTATTTGATTGAATTTAATTTATTAAGTATCATCATTTGATATTTATTTAGTGTGACAGTTCTGAGTGGATCAATTTTGAATTTCTCAAATTACTCGGACAAAGAACTAAGCCACCTTGTCAATCATTTGCATATGCCGCAGCTGCAGGACGCAGGGAAACAATGCTGGCTGCGCTGCCGATTAGCCATTTTTTTCAGTTCGAGGATCCCCAGTAATTATCGAAAACTAAAAGTAACTTCTTTGCAGTAGAAATAGTTTGTTTTTATTTTTTCCTTTGTGAAAAACACTTAGATATAATTATAACTGTTTATTGTTGGTTTTCAGTAAAATACTAATAGACTTTATCGATACATTTCAGGCAATAATTCAGTTGCCAGAAAAAATTGATATGAAATGACATAAAAAAGTACAAAGTTGGACATATTAGGCAAGTAAGAATGCTGTAGTCGAGTGGGCTCGACATGCGACCACATATTAATGTACACAGACAATACTTGCGCTTGCTAATTGAAATGGGGCTATATTTTCGATGGCAACTTGAGCTCTTATTATCCGGGCTTTATGAATATTGTACAAGTTATACAGTTAATAATATGTCAATGTATATTAAATATTAATTGGACTCCAATGCGTTTGAAATTTAAAATTTTATTGCCATCGGAAATTCGAATTTGAATTCGAATGTTTGTATAATTTTTTTAATCACACGTCGTCATGTTCCGAATAGTGGAGTCAATAAAAAGTCTATTAATGTAGCCACTCGCTTTCATAAGGACAACGTTAGTAGAGCATTCCTGAGTGTCTGAGCCACTGCTTATGAAACTCACCACGCCATACAAGCAGAAGCTATCAGCCTTCGTTTTTGTACGCTTATAATAGCAATTAGTGATGAATCCGCTTCCACTATTACCTTTGCAAAATCGTTGTTTCCCTATAGCTGTTATGTAAAGTTGATGAGGGGTTGTATCAGATACGTTAGACATAACCATGGTCAAGCTTAAGTCGCCATTTGTTTTGTTGAAAAAAGAAAAAACCTCGCCCAGGTTGTTCTCGATCTCGTCCATGTAATCATTGAACTCCCAGGGTAAGCAAACAAATTTTGCTTTATTTCTGTCGTTCGAAGATAACTTCAGTTTCAATAGAGCGGTATCATGTGCCAATGTAGAATTATCATAGTTCCTGGAAAACAAATAAATGGTCCCTGAGTGATAAAAATAAGTCTGAAAAAATATTATGATTTTGTGATTTTAATAAATGAATGTTTTTTTTTTTATTTTTTGATATGGAGAGCGAGAATATCGATGAAATTGACTATCGCAACTCTCCCCGCACTTTTGGAGATTGAGCAAAAAATTTTTGAAACGCACTTAAGCGGGTATAACACCAGTATCAGAAAATACAGCAGTCGCTTACGCCCGATAGCAGCGTTAATAATTAATATAATATAATAATATTAATAGTTAGAATAAATAATAATAATCAATATTGTGAAATCAAAATAATAATCATTAAGTTGTTATATTTATAAAATGACCAATAGTGTTTACGGTTCCGAAAAATAAATACTTACTGATTAGTCTCAATATTTGAAACTGTCCAGCCATAATCCGCACCAATTGTACGTTTAACATTTGTTGAGCCTCCCACCCTATAATCTGCCAGTGGAACGGTTTCGTTAATTGGCACACAATGTGCGGCAGTCAACACAATGTCGGGTCTCACACGGACCCCAACACATATTTGCTTGTAGCTATGCAATTGCTTGTAGATATCCAATTGATTCTGATCCTTCTTATAAATGACAACGGTCCACGGCGAGATTTCTGGCTCTATGGGAAAACTGTCATCCGCGAGAGGCACTTTTCTAAATGTGTGACTATAGCCACAATCAAGTTCACAGTATTTATCCGTCTCAGGATTTTCCGACCAAGTTCCATCCTCCTGGCATGTAACAGCTATATTCGTCTCGTCTCCAATTTTTTTATTTCTATATCCGGCAGCACAGCTGATATCTACTTCTGTGCCTGCGAGCATTGTCGATTGGCATGGAATCTTGTTACCGTTATATTTGCATATTCGAGACGTTGAATCCCGGCAGTATAACTCATTCAGTTGACACGTTTCTGGGAAAGTAAATAGAGAAGAGAAGAAACATCGACATAAAATGTAGATTATCACAATAAAAAGAATATCATTTCGAAAATCAGAAAAGTTTTCAATTTACAAGAAATTATTTTTAAATTTTCTTTCTATTTAAAAAAAGAAAACATATATATATTGTAAAAACGAAATGGTCGATTTAGAATCGCAGTCCAAGTCGTAAGTTATCTCAAATTGAATATTATAATTTTAAAGACTGTTTTCAATTAAATATATATATTTACGATATACCAGAGAAAAATGCGATTAATTCAAGAGTTGTTTGAACACATTATTTTGGAAGTTGGCTTAAAATGTTAAAAAAAAAATACGACTTCATATTTTTGGCAGGATTCTCCCAATCGTTTGATTTATAAATTAATTTTCGCAACCGTTATTATTTTGTGTACTCATTGTTTTTGATTATGAACTATACCATAATATATTGATTATGTGCAATGTCCGTCATGGTGTCAGTCCGTCTGTATGAGCCCAACTTTTTTAGGCACCCTTAAAGCTAGAATCTTGAAACCTGGAACATATACTGGTCTGTGCCGACGTTAGACAAAGTGTAGAACTTGAAGTAATAGAAGGCTAGGAAGTCAACAATATCGATCATCGCAAATCGATAAAGACACATATTTCCCACAATTTAAAGGGTTACCAATTTGTAGGTAGGTTATTAGCGATGTCCTTTCAATATCGGCATATACCATATGCCATATTTAAGAATCGATAACAGATAGGATATAGATATAGGCGCCTGTAATTGCCAAAGCCGATATTTCGGAACGTGTAAATGGATAAAACCGCATATCTCCAGCAATTTTAGAGATAACGTCACCAAAAATAGTTGGCAAACTTGCTGGTAACTTCCATTAAAGATCGGCATATACATTTTCGATAAAAGCATATATCTTCCGCAATTTAAAAATTAGAGTTACCAAGCTGGGAAGGAAGATTACTAGAATTACCTCCAAAATTTTCTGATGGCCACGCCTACGGCCACTGCCAAAATTCTCAGAATTCTCAGAATTCACGCCCACTCCCGTCCACAGGAAATTCACAAAAGCCTATATCTACTGCAATTTTAAATACAAACTTTTAGAACATATTATTAGGAACTTCCTTCAAAGATCGGTATTTCTTGGCTACACCCACAATGTTCTACGCCACCTGTTATCAGATGGTATGAATTATTGGTATTAGAGTACTTCGTAACGAGTAACGTTCTCTCTTGTTTTATTATTGTGATTGTTGATGTACTTACTGATACAGCGAGGATCTTTATTATGGCCTTCTCTCCACTTCTTATTCGTACAACTCAGTCGGGATATCCCTGCTTCCGGTGGCAACAAAAAATAGCCGTCAATGCATGCAAATTTGACACTTATATTATTAAGAGGTGGTAACGTCATTTTATTGCAATCGTACCTAAAGCAGTCGCGTATAAGCATGGTCTCATTATCATAGTTAACTATTGGGCACCCATTGGTCCCGTTCGTGTTAGGATCAACGTTCTGAGGCTTTGAAATACACACTGGGAGATCGTGCCGCCACTCTCCCGTATACTTACATACATTCTGGCTATTGGCAAGAAACTTATCTTTCTTAACGGAACACGAGAAAGTAACATTTTGATTGGCATATACAAATCGGGACCCGTTTTCAAAATGAAATTTGGTATCTTCTGTAAATTGCAAGTTCCTCTCTGTTGGCTCGTAACAAAGCTTCGGAGCATTTCCTCTCCAGTTTTTTGTATCTTGACACATATTCTCCAACTCATCAGAAGCATCGATACAATCAATATTTCCGTCGCATTCCTGGTTCTTGCTTAGGCATTTTCCATTGGCGCATCGATAGTAAGGACATGTTTTATTCTGCATACATAACTCCACAGATTCGTCCCGGCCATTACGGCAATCGTGCTTCTCATCGCACATTTTGTGCTGTGGAATGCATTCGTCTTCCATGCACTCAATTTGATCACTAAAAAAAACGAATTAAACAATTGCGTTGTCAGGAAACGATACCTACTTTCATAAGCCAAACCCCATATTTATATGTTCGAGATGCGTTCGCCTAATTTCTAGTCAAATGAGGTATTTGAGAAATTTTGACTTTTGGATATGACTTTCGCATTCTTTCTTTTGTTAACTAAATTAATATGTATTTTCAAATATTTAATGATTTTATAATTTGCTTGAATTCAATCAAATGAAATTAAAAAAGGCGGAAAATCATTTCACACATAAGTTGACTCATACGTATTTTCAATTGCTTGGGTTAAAATTTTTTTTTTTTTTTGGTAATTATGGAGTAAATTATATTTCAATACAAATTTCGAGTTTTAAGAAAACGCCCAAAAGGTCGTACTCCATTTTTAGTTTTTCTATTATATTAATAAAGTATAGTGAAACTAAATTGAAATGAAATCACAATTGCTTATGATATTCGTGTTTGGAAAGGAGAAAAAAATAATCTAATGGTCTATAATTCTTGCTTGTGTTCTTGTGCACCCTCAAATAATGAAGCAGGGCATGTTCGTTGGTAATGTAAATGTTCATGAAAAGTGCCTTGAAATGACATCCATACGGAATAATACGTTTACAAATTGATAGGAAGCGGAAGAGAATTTATTAAAAATGTATTTTCCAAATTTGAAGTATCTAGCTCTAATACTCTCTGAAATCCACGTGCTCATACAAGAATAAATATATAAGTATGGGATCGAGTGCAAAATAATGAAGCATTTTGAATGTATTTTTTATGAATTCAATTGGCTTTACAATTTATTTTTACTTTGTTCGAGCTCACGGAAATAAGATTTTGTTTTTTTGATTTCGCTCGGTTATTTTTAAGATCCCAAAAAATTATTAGAAATTTGATGATTTTATTATTGAATAAATTCAGTTTTTTACATACTCCTTGCAATTGCCTTTTATTATTGACTTGGTAGCTGATTCATCCTTTTGGCACATGAGGGCAGATTCATCCGATTTATCGTAGCACTCGGCAATATTGTTGCACGCACTATAACTATAAATTACGCCTCCGTAGGCGCAGTTGAAATAATCAGCGTTTATCGTGGTCTCCTTACACAATACAAATGTCTCATCGCTGCCATTTGGACATTCACTTGAGCCATTACAGGTATAACTCCCTGGGATGCTACTGAGATTTTCTTTACACTGAAACATCACAATAACTGATATTGTGGACAATAAATATACCACGATCAGAGCACAGCGGCCAAACATTGTACAAAGTATTCGCACGAGTTTCCGTATAGAACTGAGCCACGTTTTACTTGGGAATGGAGTATGACCCCTTAAATAAAGAGAATTAAAGAGAAATTAGTTTGGATTTCATTGGAAACCGATAAGCAGCCACTCTGCGTTAAAGTCTCGTACAAATCGCTGAATATTTTCTCATTTTTAGCCTTAGAGATTAAAAGTTGATAGCTCAGCTGAGAGACTGTTGACAAAAATATATATGACACACTAACAAAATTAGCTGGATAAGTTGCATAGCTTTATATATTTAGTCTAAATGGCATTACACATATTTTTATCGCTCTCTTAAAGATTAATAAACGAATTATTTCTTTATGTATGCATGTATGTTACTATTTAGATATTTTGCTCTTGAAATTTCAATGTAAGCTTAAAAATAATTTTAAAAGATGGAGTACTGAGCTTTAGAGTCGCTGACGCACATTTTTTGTGCTCCGCAATTTTATTCATCTCTCGACGTGCTGCTTTATTTATAAAAAGCTTTCAAAGCAAAGCACTGGCGTCAGCAATGCCCATCAGGAGCAGAAGTGAGAGCATTAAAAACGCTTCCATATAGAAAGTTCTCACAAGGTAAATCAAGCAGAAAAAAACAACACAACAAAGGAAAATTAGCTTAAGTTGTCAATTGAAGAGCAAAGAACTGTCCAAAACATATCATTACAGATTGCTCTAGTCAATATACATTTTTTTTCTGTTCGACCCTTTCTTTGGGCGTGTGCGCATTTCAGGCGTCAAGTGAATTTATAATGTGATTTAAGCACCAATTTCAGCAGGGGTACTTTAAGGTTTATATTAAAGAAACATTTATGTTGAATGCTGGTTGTTTATACAATTTATACTTTTATAAATATTTATGACTGAATGAGCACTTTAAATATACATTAAAGAAAGAGTGTGGAAAACGTCTACAGCTATTACTAATTGATTCATCGTCTACTTTAAATGTACTCTAAATATGCACACATAATAATAATCAGGTACGTCAGGTACCTTACTTACCTCCTGTTATTTAAAATAACTTCTCACCTTAGCGACTTGTTGCTCAGTTTAAGTTTAATATTGTTGCAAACTCTTGTAAATTTGCAATTAATCAGTATCAAATTAGTGAAAATAAATTTCATCGAATGCTATATATATCATATTCAATAGCCTCTGTCCTCTGTCCTCTTTCGTGATTCTATTCCCTTTGAATCGTTGTTGAACTTTGCTCAATCAAAAGATTAATGGTCTTCAAAAAATAACTACATTAATTTAATACATTTCTAAGACATTATATATCAATATCCATTATATACAATAAGAATCAACACTAAACTGTAAATATTTTTAAAGTAATCGTAATCTGCTATTTTTAAGTCTGTAAATCATTATTTGACCGCAAATAAGAACAAGACATATTTCTTTTGTTATATATATATATATATATATATATATAGTACAGAACCCACAAGTTATTGATGAATGCTTTAACTATCTGTTTAGAATTCATTTAATAAATTAAAAGCGTCGCTTAAAGTGAATATTAAATTATATGTGATTCATGCATAGCATAGACATTTGCCATTAAAAAAACTGAAATAAATACATTGCAGTGGGCAGTGGGCCGTTGGCTGATGAGCTGCGCTTGTGTCGAAATCAAATTAATCATTCTGCCAATGATTTAGAGGATTTCTCTCCTCATATTAGCCTTATCGATTTAGCTGCTTCTTACTTCTAGCATGTTTCAGTATATTTTTATTCGTCGCAGGTGTTTTCATTCTCTTGAATTCACTCAAGACATTTGGAATAAAGGCTCACCGTTTCGCATAAATTAACCCTAGTTGATTTTTTTTCTTTCTTTTGCCGAACTTTTTTATTGGACGCAAATGCGTTTATGTAGACAGTCAGACGATTGTATTGCTGCTATTAAATATTTGAGGTCAGTGCATTTCTAATTACGAGTCGCTTCCATTTGTTTGCCAGAAATTCCATTTTAATGTGTTGACATTCCCTATTTTTGTAATTGTATTTATATATTTTCTTGTACAATTATGATATATTTGAGGAAAAAAATGTTGTTTGTAAGGAAACCATCTGCATGTCTTTTATACAGTAGTATTTCAAATAAAATTGGATATTTATATTGTTGACTGTACTGGGCTTGCCAAGTTGGCTGAGAAAAGTTTTGAGCGCAATTTATGTTTGATATCGCATAATATAAGTAATAATATAATAGGTAATAACAAAAGAATGCGTATGCTAAACAATACTGATGATACCAAAAAAAAATTTATACATCCTTAAATTTACAAAAAATTTCATTATAGATATTAGTTTTAAACGTCGTTTGATGGCGAAATAGCTAGGTGGGCTGTTAAAATGGAATGAAATGTAAAATGTCAATCAATACATCACACAATTCACACTTTACGACAAAATTGTAATACTCTTTGGAAAGTTATTTTAATGGTTTTTACATGTATATTGCATCAAAACATTGACCGTTGAAAATTTTGCTCTTGTACGAAAGCTCCTGGTTGTTTGTGAAGACGAATCCTTGTAGTTGTAGACGGAATTAATGAAGCTTCAAACCATATTAGTTTTCTCATTTTACTACATCATTTATCTCTTAGCGAAAACTGCCACGTTGTTGTACATAATTATAAATCAGTATTATATGTGTATAATGAATTTGTCGGCAATGGGATTAAATAATCGATGATGTTCATACTTGATTAATGAAATACAAATTAAAATAATTTCAATGAGACATATCCGTAATAATTTTTGTTTGTTTATTTGATTGAATTTAATTTATTAAGTATCATCATTTGATATTTATTTAGTGTGACAGTTCTGAGTGGATCAATTTTGAATTGCTCAAATTACTCGGACAAAGAACTAAGCCACCTTGTCAATCATTTGCATATGCCGCAGCTGCAGGACGCAGGGAAACAATGCTGGCTGCGCTGCCGATTAGCCATTTTTTTCAGTTCGAGGATCCCCAGTAATTATCGAAAACTAAAAGTAACTTCTTTGCAGTAGAAATAGTTTGTTTTTATTTTTTCCTTTGTGAAAAACACTTAGATATAATTATAACTGTTTATTGTTGGTTTTCAGTAAAATACTAATAGACTTTATCGATACATTTCAGGCAATAATTCAGTTGCCAGAAAAAATTTGTTATGACATGACATTAAAAAGTACAAAGTTGGACATATTAGGCAAGTAAGAATGCTGTAGTCGAGTGGGCTCGACATGCGACCACATATTAATGTACACAGACAATACTTGCGCTTGCTAATTGAAATGGGGCTATATTTTCGATGGCAACTTGAGCTCTTATTATCCGGGCTTTATGAATATTGTACAAGTTATACAGTTAATAATATGTCAATGTATATTAAATATTAATTGGACTCCAATGCGTTTGAAATTTAATATTTTACTGCCATCGGAAATTCGAATTTGAATTCGAATGTTTGTATAATTTTTTTAATCACACGTCGTCATTTTCACGATAGTGGAGTCAATAAAAAGTCTATTAACGTAGCCACTCGCTTTCATAAGAACAACGTTATTAGAGCATTTCTGAGTGTCTGAGCCACTGCTTATGAAACTCACCACGCCATACAAGCAGAAGCTATCAGCCTTCGTTTCTTTATGCTTATAATAGCAGTTAGTGATCAATCCGCTTCCACCATCACCTTTGCAAAATCGTTGTTCCCCTATAGCTGTTATGTCAAGTTGATGATGGCTGGTTCTCTGTACTGCAGACACAATCAAGCTAGTTTCGTTGGAAAAGGAATACACCTCGCCCCGTTGGTTCTCGATCTCGTCCATGTATTCATTGAACTCCCAGGGTAAGCAAACAAATTTTGCTTTATTTCTGTCGTTCGAAGATAACTTCAGTTTTAATAGAGCGATATCATATGCCAACGTAAAAGGATCATAGTTCCTGGAAAACAAATAAATGGTCCCTGAGTGATAAAAATAAGTCTGAAAAAATATTATGATTTTGTGATTTTAATAAATGAATGTTTTTTTTTTATACCGAAAATATAAGTTTAATTTGGGTCATATGGGGAGCGAGAATATCGATGAAATTGACTATCGCATGGTCCAGGCCTCTTCTCTCGAGGGTAGCATTGATTGCATCGTGCGATGTGTTAATAAAGGCACCTTCTATATCTATGAAGGCGCAGAGTCCTACTTCATTATTATCAATTGCCGCACTCAAAGTACGTCGCAGCTGATAAAGTGCTGTGTCCGTGAACCTGCCTATTCTGTCTGAATGCTTAAGCAAAGTGCTTCTGATTTTGTAGTCCACCAGTTTTTCCAACGTTATCAGTAAAAACGATGTTAAGGACTTTGGGCTGGTAATGTCTTTCTTACCTGCCTTGGGGATGAAGACTACCCTACCTCTTTTCCTCGGTATGTATCCGATCGCTAGGCTACTTACTAATGCCTTTTTAATACGGGAGAGGAGTATTTCCTGTCCCGTTTGAAGGAAGGCTGGCGATATGCCGTCCGTTCCAGGGGACTTGTAGGAATGTACAATTGCCCAGTTAAGTCTTTCCCTTCGTCGTCAGTTGACGGCCTATGTGTACCTTCCCTTTGGTGTACTTCCTGGGAAGTGCGTCTCGAAAAGCAGTACTCATTTCTGCAAATTACTGCTTGTAAAGAAGTTATCCCCACGCTTCAGTGCTAAGTTCGCATCAGGCGCTCGTTTCGCCAGTGTTCTATGGAGCCTGGCGCCTTCGCTTGTGCTAACTATGCTTTCGCAGAAGTTCTGTAATTCTTCCGATTGGCCTTTCTTATCTCCTTATTATAACTTAGGAGGTTAGGCTTTCACGGTACTGTTCCCATATTCCGTCTCTCTTTGCTTTATTTAAGAGGCGACATGTGGTCACGCGCAGCCTTTCTAGACTGTCGTTCCACCATGGGGCATCGTTTTCCATATTCTTTTTCCCTACCGGGCAGTTCTAATTTAATTAATTTTAAATTAAATAGGATAGTCATGTGATCGGACATGGATTCCTCTTGGGAAACATGCCAGTCCCTAAGGTGAGGCTTTAGGGACCGACTGATCAGGGTGATGTCCAGCACCTCTTCCCTGATCTTAGTGACAAATGTCGGTGCAGATTCAACATTACCTAGTTCTAGATTATGTTTAAAAATAAAATCAGTTATATTTATAAAATTACCAATAGTGTTTACGGTTCCGAAAAATAAATACTTACTGATTAGTCTCAATATTTGAAACTGTCCAGCCATAATCCTCACCAATTGTACGTTTAACATTTGTTGAGCCTCCCACCCGATAATCTGCCAGTTGAATGGCTTCGTTAATTTGCACACAATGTGCGACAGTCAACACAATGTCGGGCCTCACACGGACCCCAACACAAATTTGCGTGTAGCTATGCGGACCCAATTGATTCTGATCCTTCTTATAAATGACAACGGTCCACGGCGAGATTTCTGGCTCTATGGGAGTAGCGTGTTTCGCGTAAAGCTCTATTATATTTGGGTGAAGATGGCCACAATCAAGTTCACAGTATTTATCCATATCAGGATTTTCCGACCAAGTTCCATCCTCCTGGCATGTAACAGCTATATTCGTCTCCTTTCCATTTTTTTTATTTCTATATCCGGCAGCACAGCTGATATCTACTTCTGTGCCTGCGAGCATTGTCGATAAGCATAGGATTGTGTTACCGTTATATTTGCATATTCGAGACGTTGAATCCCTGCAGTATAACTCATTCAGTTGACACGTTTCTGGGAAAGTAAATAAGAGAAGAGAAAAAAAATCGACATAAAATGTAGATTATCACAATAAAAAGAATATCATTTCGAAAATCAGAAAAGTTTTCAATTTACAAGAAATTATTTTTAAATTTTCTTTCTATTTAAAAAAAGAAAACATATATATATTGTAAAAACGAAATGGTCGATTTAGAATCGCAGTCCAAGTCGTAAGTTATCTCAAATTGAATATTATAATTTTAAAGACTGTTTTCAATTAAATATATATATTTACGATATACCAGAGAAAAATGCGATTAATTCAAGAGTTGTTTGAACACATTATTTTGGAAGTTGGCTTAAAATGTTAAAAAAAAAATACGACTTCATATTTTTGGCAGGATTCTCCCAATCGTTTGATTTATAAATTAATTTTCGCAACCGTTATTATTTTGTGTACTCATTGTTTTTGATTATGAACTATACCATAATATATTGATTATGTGCAATGTCCGTCATGGTGTGAGTCCGTCTGTATGAGCCCAACTTTTTTAGGCACCCTTATAGCTAGAATCTTGAAACCTGGAACATATACTGGTCTGTGCCGACGTTAGACAAAGTGTAGAACTTGAAGTAATAGAAGGCTAGGAAGTCAACAATATCGATCATCGCAAATCGATAAAGACACATATTTCCCACAATTTAAAGGGTTACCAATTTGTAGGTAGGTTATTAGCGATGTCCTTTCAATATCGGCATATACCATATGCCATATTTATTAAGAATCGATAACAGATAGGATATAGATATAGGCGCCTGTAATTGCCAAAGCCGATATTTTGGAACGTGTAAATGGATAAAACCGCATATCTCCAGCAATTTTAGAGATAACTTCACCAAAAATAGTTGGCAAACTTGCTGGTAACTTCCATTAAAGATCGGCATATACATTTTCGATAAAAGCATCTATCTTCCGCAATTTAAAAATTAGAGTTACCAAGCTGGGAAGGAAGATTACTAGAATTACCTCCAAAATTTTCTGATGGCCACGCCTACGGCCACTGCCAAAATTCTCAGAATTCTCAGAATTCACGCCCACTCCCGTCCACAGGAAATTCACAAAAGCCTATATCTACTGCAATTTTAAATACAAACTTTTAGAACATATTATTAGGAACTTCCTTCAAAGATCGGTATTTCTTGGCTACACCCACAATGTTCTACGCCACCTGTTATCAGATGGTATGAATTATTGGTATTAGAGTACTTCGTAACGAGTAACGTTCTCTCTTGTTTTATTATTGTGATTGTTGATGTACTTACTGATACAGCGAGGATCTTTATTATGGCCTTCTCTCCACTTCTTATTCGTACAACTCAGTCGGGATATCCCCGCTTCCGGTGGCAACAAAAAATAGCCGTCAATGCATGCAAATTTGACTCTTACATTATTAAGAGGTGGTAACGTCGTTGTATTGCAATCGTACCTAAAGCAGTCGCGTATAAGCATGGTCTCATTATCATAGTTAACTATTGGGCACCCATTGGTCCCGTTCGTGTTAGGATCAACGTTCTGAGGCTTTGAAATACACACTGGGAGATCGTGCCGCCACTCTCCCGTATACTTACATACATTCTGGCTAATGCCAAGAAACTTATCTTTCTTAACGGAACACGAAAAACTAACATTTTGATTGGCATATACAAATCGGGACCCGTTTTCAAAATGAAATTTGGTATCTTCTGTAAATTGCAAGTTCCTATCTGTTGGCTCGTAACAAAGCTTCGGATCATTTCCTTTCCAGTTTTTTGTATCTTGACACATATTCTCCAACTCATCAGAAGCATCGATACAATCAATATTTCCGTCGCATTCCTGGTTCTTGCGTAGGCATTTTCCATTGGCGCATCGATAGTAAGGACATGTTTTATTCTGCATACATAACTCCACAGATTCGTCCCGGCCATTACGGCAATCGTGCTTCTCATCGCACATTTTGTGCTGTGGAATGCATTCGTCTTCCATGCACTCAATTTGATCACTAAAAAAAACGAATTAAACAATTGCGTTGTCAGGAAACGATATCTACTTTCATAAGCCAAACCCCATATTTATATGTTCGAGATGCGTTCGCCTAATTTCTAGTCAAATGAGGTATTTGAGAAATTTTGACTTTTGGATATGACTTTCGCATTCTTCCTTTTGTTAACTAAATTAAAAAAGGTCGTACTCCATTTTTAGTTTTTCTATTATATTAATAAAGTATAGTGAAACTAAATTGAAATGAAATCACAATTGCTTATGATATTCGTGTTTGGAAAGGAGAAAAAAATAATCTAATGGTCTATAATTCTTGCTTGTGTTCTTGTGCACCCTCAAATAATGAAGCAGGGCATGTTCGTTGGTAATGTAAATGTTCATGAAAAGTGCCTTGAAATGACATCCATACGGAATAATACGTTTACAAATTGATAGGAAGCGGAAGAGAATTTATTAAAAATGTATTTTCCAAATTTGAAGTATCTAGCTCTAATACTCTCTGAAATCCACGTGCTCATACAAGAATAAATATATAAGTATGGGATCGAGTGCAAAATAATGAAGCATTTTGAATGTATTTTTTATGAATTCAATTGGCTTTACAATTTATTTTTACTTTGTTCGAGCTCACGGAAATAAGATTTTGGTTTTTTGATTTCGCTCGGTTATTTTTAAGATCGCAAAAAAATATTAGAAATTTGATGATTTTATTATTGAATAAATTCAGTTTTTTACATACTCCTTGCAATTGCCTTTTATTATTGACTTGGTAGCTGATTCATCCTTTTGGCACATGAGGACCGATTCATCCGATTTATCGTAGCAGTCGGCAATATTGTCGCACGCACTATAACTATAAATTACGCCTCCGTAGGCGCAGTTGAAATAATCAACGTTTATCGTGGTATCCTTTTTACACAATACAAATGTCTCATCGCTGCCATTTGGACATTCGCTGGAGCCATTACAGGCAGATGTGAGTGGCACGCTACTGAGATTTTCTGTACACTGAAACACAGCAGATACTGTGGACAATAAATATACCACGATCAGAGCACAGCGGCCAAACATTGTACAAAGTATTCGCACGAGTTTCCGTATCGTATTGAGCCACGTTTTACTCGGGAACGGAGTATAACCCCTTATATAGAGAAAATTAAAGATAAATACATTTAGATTTCAGTGGAAACCGATAAGCAGCGACTTTGCGTTAAAGTTAAAGAAAAGATCGCTGAATATTTTCCCATTCTTAGCCTTAGAGATTAAAAGTTGATAGCTCAGCTGAGAGACTGTTGACAAAAATATATATGACACACTAACAAAATTAGCTGGATAAGTTGCATAGCTTTATGTATTTAGTCTAAATGGCATTACACATATTTTTATCGCTCTCTTAAATATTAATAAACGAATTATTTCTTTATGTATGCATGTATGTTACTATTTAGATATTTTGCTCTTGAAATTTCAATGTAAGCTTAAAAATAATTTTAAAAGATGGAGTACTGAGCTTTAGAGTTGCTGACGCACATTTTTTGTGCTCCGCAATTTTATTCATATCTGGGTTACTTTCCAGCATGTGCTTTCATACCATTATTTAACTCTGCGTTAGAACTTCGTTGTTGGCGTCTTTATCGCTTATCTCACTTGCTTGAGTACTTGTGCATATTTGATGGATGGAATTCCAAATTTTGAAACGAGATTTCATCATTGCCATCATCATCTTTCCAGCTCCAACGGCTGAATGTTTTGCCATTGCCAGCATAACACCCTTTTCTTAAGCTAGATTTTTTTGCCTAGACTAGCTTCGTGCATTATTTTTATTACTACAAAATTATATTTTTTATGTATCACATTAATTCCGACTAAATAATAATGACAAAAATCACGGATTTTTCAGTACCGAGGAGTGCAACAGAAAGATGAATCGTATGCACCTGGAAGTTGACTATCAAGTCCAAGCCAATAGGAATATCGGCAATAGATAGTGTTTTCGGAGTAGCTGTGGTTCCACGCAACAGCGTCCTGCACACAATCCCGTAAATAGTGAAAGACCGAATAAGACAAGAAGAAGAGCGTATTGAATATGTGGCAATGCGAACAGATGTGGCTGATGCAGCAGCTGCTGCTCTCGGCTGCACTTATTGGCTGTCTTGGATATGCCTTTGCTTCCACTCACGACGTTTACAATGGGGCCCGGCCGGGTCATCGAATTGTGCAAACGCGATATGGTCGCTTGCACGGTATGATTCTACCCCTGGATAACTTCCGTTTCCTGCGCTCGGTGGAAGTGTTCCTTGGTGTGCCCTATGCTACGCCTCCAATCAAACAAAATCGGTACATACCATATATATACCATATATATATACATATATAATATACTTACATGCTCCAAATTATTTCATCACTCATCTCATCTCTCTCCTTTGTGCCAACTATAGTTTCAGCCCAACGCGTGCTCCAGCGCCCTGGGAGGGAATACGCATTTCGGATAAGTATAGTCCCGTGTGTCCGCAGCGATTGCCAAATATCCAAAATGAAACAGCAGCACTGGAGAAGATGCCAAAGGGGCGGTTAGAGTATTTGAAAAGACTGCTGCCATTTTTAGAGAATCAATCCGAAGATTGCTTATACCTTAACATATTTTCGCCTGTTAATGGTAAGCCATAAATCATTTACTTTTTTTCTATACAAACTATAGGAACTTTCATTGATCTTATAAATTTTCTATATCCTAATACAAAATGTACATATACGATTAAAGTAGTTTTTGTGCACTTGTTCGTTTCGTGACTTATTATCTGAATTCAAATGGCACACTGAAACATCTTATCGTATGCGCACATCCGTCAACAACTTGCTTATATAAAAATAAAAACAAGTCAGAGTTCTCCAGTCTAGTGAATTATACTGCATTCCCTGGCCCAGCTGTTAAATGTATTCTAGTTTTATTGTCAAATTTCGGTTTTAAAGTTTTGCGAGGAATCGGCTCGGAAGAGAAAGGCAGCACATATTATTTTTCTACAAACTATACACACACAAGCCATCCCTTCGTGACGCATGCACGCTCATATCCTTAAATAAAATGCTTTTGCCTACTGATATTAGTGAGATCAATATGAGAAAAGGTTTTGAACTATGACTTTGGTGTTTCTTATTCGATCATTCATTTGGGTTTCTAATTAGTAACTTGCTAGCATGGAACACCATTATCGCAAATACAACCAAGTTCCCAATTAAATGTTTTCGCCGGCATGGCAATCTAGTTTTTCACATTTCACCGCATACATTAGCTTATCACTACTTCATTATACCCTAGACCTATTAAAAATTGGTTATAAGGGTATAATATTTTTGAGCACAAGCATGTAATAGGCAGAAGTAAGTACCGTGAATATAGATACATATCAATTTCAAATTGAAATATCAGGCCCAATTTTAAAGGCAGACGCTTCTAATTAATATATAATACACATATACTTATGATTGATATACTTGGCAAAATAGCATACCGGATAAGAAACACCCAAGTTATAGTCGAAAACTGCCATCAGCGCCTGTCGCCTTTCTGTATCCGCTATTTATTTTTGCTTGTACATAAATATACGAAAATACTTATCGCAAGCCGGCGATAATTGAGTTTGTAAAGCTTACCCAACTACAACATTCTTTATTTTAACTGATAAATATTTCATAAATAACCACAGAGAACAACAAATATAATTAAGAGGAATACAAAACTTAAGAAAAAACAAGCTGGCTGTAGACCAAAAGTAATTCATTGCAATTCAACCATTAATAATGCTTTGAAATATTTAAAGAATATTCGCTTTTATTGAATTATATATATTATTTGGTGTGCGCTAGCTAAGATATACAGATACAGATAGCATATGTATTCAATTACAAGAAATGAGACTTGAAGTGAGGTGATGCCTTCTCGTTTAGGTTCCATGAAATGATTTTAGTATAATGATTTATTAAGAGGAACTTATATATTTACAATTAGAATGGTGAATGCGAATACGCCTAAGCTCATTGGCTCACCCATAGATACAGGTCTCAGACAGCGGATGCCATTTATTACTGTAGTATGTATATGCTCTCTTGGTTTGCACAGCTGGCGCTAATGAGAAGAAGCTGCCTGTCATCGTGTTCATACATGGCGAGTCCTTTGAGTGGAGCAGCGGCAATCCCTACGATGGCAGCGTCCTTGCGAGCTATGGAGAGGTGGTCGTAGTGACTCTTAATTACCGACTGGGCATACTGGGTAAGAAAACTGCAAGTGTGCTATGGTCTCATTTCATAATTAAGCGAATCATTCCCATTATACTCCTCTTGCCCCCTTAAACTCATTGTAAAGGCTTCCTCAACGCGAATCCCAGTCCGCATGCCCACGCACGTGTCGCTAATTATGGGTTGATGGATCAGATGGCGGCACTGCATTGGATACAGCAGAATATACAAAAGTTTGGCGGCGATCCAAATGCTGTTACCCTGGCGGGTCATGGCACCGGTGCTGCCTGCATCAATTATCTGATGACATCGCCGACAATGGTGCGTGGCCTTTTCCATCGAGCCATACTCATGTCTGGTTCAGCGTATTCGTCCTGGGCACTGGTCGAGGATCCAGTGCTGTTTGCGATCAAGCTGGCCAAAGAGGTGAACTGCACCATTCCAGAAGATTTGAACAGGCATCATGAGCAGATTGTGGACTGCCTTAGGGATGTGCCATTGGAGGATTTATATAATGCCGATATTCAGGCACCCAACTTCCTAACATCATTCGGACCATCGGTGAGCTGACTCCGCAATATATCTTACTTAATTTAATTTTCGGTTTTTATTATTTTTACAAAATCAAATAACAAACAGATATTCAAAAAGATAAAGTTACTAAAAAAAATAAAAACAAGCTATTATTAAAAAGGATGAGACACATAATTATAGGAAATAATTGTTTCAAGCATAAGCTCAAAAAATTTTACAAATCATTTGAAATATTTTAATATTTTTTAACAGAACTTTGCTTTTATTCTTTTATATTGAAATATGAATTTCAAAATATTTTGCCAGCGGAAACTTTTGAACTAACCTCCGTTATGGGTGTGGCATTGAACTGTGCTGCACAATGAACACTTATAAGTAGCAACAAAATGGAATAAATCCAAATTGGAATGCTCACAAAAGAATTGAGCTAAAACCATTATCGCTTATCCCTATTCCCTATTCCGGATAAAAATTCTCATTTTGTCATCTTCTTTCATTACCAGAATTCTGACTACTCCATTGAGGGTTCGAGTAATTTCTGTTGTCTCTTATTTAGTACTAGTATCTGGTTCTTTGTGTTTTAACTTGACATTTTTTCACGCCGATTTTCGCTTGTCCATCTTATATTTATTTTTTCTTGGTTCATTTCTTGGCTTACGCTCGGGCAAACTTTATTACTTACTTCAGTTGCTTTGTGCCTCGGCTTTAAATGTATACTTCAAGTACCAACAAAAATTGAATGCTTTACATTTTGCTTACTGCTTTTCTTTTCTTCATCTTTCTCATTTTGCTGCTGGCTCTCAATTTCAATTTAGGTTGATGGCGTTGTCATACGACCCGGACATTCCAATCTCGATATCGATGATTTAATGACGCGCAACTCGAAACGCTCATCTTCCGATGCCGGTGCCCAGGCAGCCGGCAGCAATGGCGGCGGTTCCGGCGGATTTGGCTCTGCGTTCAGCGGTGGCGCTGGCTATTTTGGAGGCGCCGCCGCTACGACCAACATTGGTGGACACTATGATGTACTCTTTGGCGTTGTTACGGGCGAATCGATTTGGCGCTTCAGCGCCCACGACATACAAAATGGCTTCGAGGGCGAAAGACGCGATAAAATTATACGAACCTATGTGCGCAACGCTTACAATTACCACCTCAATGAGATATTTTATACGGTGAGTATCCCCTATTTCCTGTACCCCGAACCTAACAGTCTTCACTACTTGTCGCCGCATCTGGGGATGATTTTGAGGTTGCGGTTTGCAGTCACATAAATCTTCTAATCAGATTGCAGCTTGCCTGCTGCTGCGCTTGTGGTTGCCACTTCTTCACTCTTGACTCACATGGGGTGAGGCATCACATGACAGGGACTTTTTGGCATCAGTTAATGCGACGCCTTATCTCACGTCTACTATTTCACTTTGTTGTCTATTCTGGTTGGGTTGTTTAAAACTTCTCGGTTTTTTCTCCATTTTACTTGACAGAAACTTTGCAGACTACAGACTAGTGTCTACGATGCAAAACTGTCTGAAAGAGATTCCAATTTCCAAATTGGACCTTGCGTGGTTCCCAAGAAAATATTATTTACAATACAAATCGTTTTTCTATGAAATATAGGTAAAACAATTTTGTGATTATTTGATAGGCTTGAAATTCTCGACATTCCCAAAAAAAGAACAATAGGATATCAGTAAAAATACTCAAAAACAACTGTGCACATACTTATTATATGTATTATTATTATTATATATATATATATATATTATTTATTTATTCATATTTATCAAATTACATACATATAAATATATATATATATATATATATCTAGAGTTGATTAATGTTATGACATGTTAAATTTCAATTCATAGGAATAATAAATATATATTAATATAATTTTAATTAATATTTAGAAACTCTTTGCCCATATATATATGAACCGACAGAGCTTACTTGAAACGACTAATGACTGTGATCAAGAATAAATATACATAATTGGGATAGAATTGGTTTCCTTCCACTGCTTACATTCTTTTGCAAAAACCCGTAAATTAAAGAATTGTTTCTATAAATTATATATGATACGGTTTTTATAATTAATGCCGTCTTTGGTGCAATAATAAT
Organism: Drosophila ochracea; assembly: GCA_035044125.1. Taxonomy (NCBI): domain Eukaryota; kingdom Metazoa; phylum Arthropoda; class Insecta; order Diptera; family Drosophilidae; genus Drosophila; species Drosophila ochracea. The sequence goes on from JAWNML010000034.1 coordinate 179,030, forward strand.
ATAAATAGTAAATATAAGTTGCTTGCCAATTATTTAACAAATGTTTTCATACGAATGGACCACCTTGAAAGCGACATGATTAACAACAAAAACAAAATACATTTAACATGAAAAGCAGCTGCATCAAAATGAAAATGAGAATGAAAAAATATATAAAAAAAAGTCTTTCAAAATGATCGCACGCTCGCCGCTGTGCAATTGTAGCTGTAATTATAAGTGCTCCTACGTAACACGTTGCGTATAAGTTACATTCGCAACTATGTACGAATAAGCACAAGCGAAGGCTGAATTTTATTTTGTGTCCATGCTGTGCAGAGCATTTCCAACATTTTATTCTATTCTGTGTTGCTTGCTATTGGTGTTTTTTTTTTTTGGTATATGTGATTGTGTGTTATTCACATTTTTCGTTTGTATTTATTTTATGCGCGTTGCCTTTATTTTTATTTTGTAATGCGCAAGCGAGCGAAATGGAAGGCAGTTAACACGCCATTGCAGCCAAAACATTAACACGCTTTATTTGGCAAATGTGCGAGGCTGTACAAGTATATACATATATGCTTGTATATGTGGGTGTGTCTGCGTATACACTGGCAAGGACACGGAGACTTGTGCTATGTACTCTAATATATGTGGCACACATACACACACACACACACACACCTACTTAAAAACGCACAGGCTACACTTAACCCAAATCACAGCAGCAGCAGCAGCAGCAGCAGCAGCAGCAGCAGCAGCAAACGACAGCAGTCAACAGTCAGAGTCGTCCTCATCCCCATCTGTAGGCACATCGTCATCGCCAGTCGACGATGTCACCATTTGCCATATTAAAACTAAGTATCTGTATGTGTACGTATTTTAAGTATATCACGATTATAGCGCATATATACATACGTATTTATTTTACTTCATTATGCTCGCACGATGCCAGCGGCAAAAGTCAAGCCCACTGCAATTCTGCGATGAGGTTTATATTGCATTCAGTAATGGCATATATTGTAATCATATATGTATGTGTGCATGTATCAAGCACTCCATTCGTTAAGCTTAAGAAATGAATCTCCAGAAATTATACATAATACTATATGTGGGAAAATGTGCAATGGGAATGAATACCTATCATAATTAAGCAGATCTCATTGTTAATAACAAAAGCATTAATTGCATCTGCAGGAAGCCAAATCAGATAGTTTCACTCTCTTCTTGCAATAATTTCAAATACACATATACATTTGAGTTTATCGGTACGTATTTGTGTTTGCAAGAGAGTCAGAATGAAACAAATTAATTTAAAGTTTCTTAGTGAACTTCATAAATTTTAAGAAAAAAAAACACTTAAATCAAATTAAACAATTAATCTATTCTATTTATAATAAACTGAGAGAGTCGCAGAACAGATAGATCACATAATAGCAAATCTAAAAGTATGTCCTCTGGACTTTTGTCATATTCTATTTTGCTATACATGAAAGGAAAATGGTGCAATGTGTGCCAAAGATTTATTTGCATATCTGTACTGAAATCGTTGGGTTAATTTACATTGCACCCATTTGGATTTTAAGTTATGCATGACATCGATTTTACAAATGCATTCTGTGGTGCATTTTAAAAACCCACACTCACATGATAACAAAAATAATAATAACCACAGCAAACAACACCAGCAGCAGCAGAAATCCGCTTGTAATCCTGAAAGGATTTAACTTGGCATACATGCAACTCATGTATATGTGTTAAGCCAGCAATGAGTCAGACTATCACTCCGTGTGTGTGTGTCAGTGTGGAATATTTGGGCGGACCTGTAACTTTAAGTTTAGGACACAAAACGATCTAAAATAACAGTTAACAGGAAATAGAACGACCTGAAATAATTGTTACGAATGTAAACTCTGAAAATACATGTCAAAGTTCCTAGAGTTAAATTATATAAGAAAACGTTTTTATTTATATACATAATTATTATATTTATTATAAGAGAACACTAACAGATTCCTTAACTCTAAGTCATATCTATCTCTGACTAATTACAAACTTCCTGTTGTCTGTGCACAGATTGTCAACGAGTACACGGACTGGGATCGCACGTCGCAGCATCCCATTAACACACGCGATATGGCTGTTGCAGCGCTATCCGATGCTCAGTTTGTGGCGCCCATCGTGCGCACGGGTGATATACTGGCAGCCAATTCGCCACCGCCCGTCAGCTCATCGACTCCCAACGGGGGTAGCTCGTCTGGGAATGCGGCCGCATCGACATCATCGGGGGCTTCAACGCAGCCGGCGGGCCGTTGCTATTTCTATGTGTTCGACTATCAGACCAAAGATGGCGACTATCCGCAACGCATGGGCACGGTGCATGGTGAGGATTTGCCGTACATATTCGGTGCACCGCTTGTCGATGGCTTCAGTCACTTTCCGCAGAATTATACCAAGTCGGAGACGGCGTTGTCAGAGGCCGTGATGATATACTGGACGAATTTTGCGCGCACTGGGTAAGCTAAATAGTTTGCAATAGCTAATTAACGCCCCACCCTCAAATCCCTCACCAATTTCCACTCTAGCTACGCTAAGCCACTTACCGTAATTTTTCATTGAAGCGTCGAACCATTTGCCACTCTTAGCACTTTTCTCATGTGCAACATTTAGTGCTGATTATCTGCACAAAGAAAGTGGTTGCTTGAGCTGCTACGGTGCTATCAGCAATAGTTCGACAACACCTGCTACTTGCTATGAAAGAGACTCACCTGCATTGGAGCATTCTCTACTTGTACGCAACACTTTGCAAAATATAGATACATTGTGTAAATAATATGATATAAAGAGCTATCGTTAGAAAATGATTCCAAAGTGCACATTTTGCGAATAATCTATTTGGTATCTAAACCAAATCTTAAAAAATAATAATGTCGAATCTCCAAGCCGTTTACTTAAAGTATGTTTCTCTTAAGCGCAGAGCCCTTTATTTGAGAAAATACATTTTCTATTAAAAATATGAATCCCCTTTTAATCAGCGTCTATTTAATGTATCCATCTCATATGAAAAACAAAAGAAAACTTAAACTCTCTTTTTTAAATTTATAAGAAAAAAGCAAAATTGAATTTCGCTGAGTGTATATGTTCAGCAACATTAAAGAATTGCCCCAGATCCGCACACACAAACTCCTTTGTAACACACACTCAACTAAAGTGTCCTGCATTTTTCTCTTCTTTTTATTCTTCTTCTTGCCATTTACACAGCAATCCGAACGAACATCATCGCCAGGACTCGGTGCTGCCTGTTTCAAAGGAGCGCAATCGCTTTCGCAGCATCACCTGGGAAAACTATGATCCATTGCATCAAAAGTATTTGGAAATAGGTGAGACCGCAAAAGTTTTCCCCATTCATTTTATATTTTTTAATGCCTCTCATGCAGTTGTTGCCTTTGTGAGACATAACATAGATTTCTGAGCACTGGTGTTTGAAAAAGTATTTAAGCTGAGTCACACAACAACAAAAAATAAAGCTTACGGCCCAGAAGTGGACGACAACAAAGTTTAGGAGTTAAACAATAGCTGGCATACAATTCACTTTATGTGAATTAGCTGGACAATTTTAGCTCTCTTTTCATACAGCAATGTATCTATATATATATATACCATTATGCGTGCTTGTCCCTTAGGCTTGTAGCTATCTTGATTAAAGTTGAAAGGCAACCGGATTGGCTTACCCCACATGATTTGAAGACGTCTAAGCCTGCTTGTAGCATGCAAATACACAAGATCAAGATACTCCTTATTTTCCATTTTAATGGTATAAAAATGGCGCATAAGTCGCATAATGTATTTGTACCGTAAAAATTATTTAAGGCAATTTCAACGCACAGAGTGTAAAAGAATTCGCGAAATAGCCAGATAAAAGCAAAACAAATTTGAGGATGCTTTAAAATGTGGGCTGCACAAAGAGGGATCAAATTTAATTTAAATTTTAAAGAAGGCACCAAAAAGACAACCCCTAAAAAAAAAAAAGAACGTGTGGATGCAAACAAGCTGCGGGGCCTGCAGAAAAATGGATGTGGATGTTGTGTAAGGTGTGAAAAATCAGCTTTACAGCGGAAGAAGAGAGTACAGCGGCCATACTCGAGAGGCAGTTGAAGGTTACCAACAGGAGACAGCATATAAAAGGGGAAGAGACTATCAAATCCAAACGGCAATAAGCTACCGTGCAACGAACAGAATTGCTCGACTTGGGGTCACCCTGTACTTGGTTTTAATGGTTAACCTTGCTCAATTATTTAAATGCTTAAAATCATTATTTATTTTGTATAAATTTTTGCAAACTGTAAACTTGTAAATAATATGAAATATTGATAAAAATAAAACAATTGTAAGGCAAGAATTGTGATAGTTTCATGCATACTTACTTTGTGCCGTTTGATAGCTAATACACCCCTCACTTCGGAGAGTAGGGTGTCAGACAAGTACGAACACACAAAGCTTTATGTGTGCTCAAAAATGATGCCGTTGCGTCATGTCAAATGTACGCAAATGCTATTAGGTTCAAATTTTTCACATCTTTTGTACCTAGTACCGGCAGATATTAGAAATCGGGACCGGAAGAGTAATTAAATTTGAATGCTCCTATAACGGAAGCTCTATATGTAAATGCATGCAAATAATTTACATTTATCAAACATTAAAAAAAAAACAATATTAAGTATTAACATTTGAAGTCTTTCACTTTGTAATTTTTATTTATTTAAATAAGTAAATTATTTGGAATGTCTGTCTTGGTATTAATAACGATAATACGTTATTTTCATCAATATAACATGAGAGTGTTATACCTAAATAGTGGCTAAAGCAAAACGCCTTTAAGTGTTATTTCGCGAAGGTAATATAATCAAAACGTCTATTTCTTGGAACACACAAAAAATTTACTTACATGACAGCAAGTTACATGAAAAGACACGCGAATCACGGTTTATGAAAATAATGCATCGGTTTGGGCAAATGAATATTGTGGCACCTTGTGCGTGGATGTACCAATTTTTTTTTATATAGTACATATACATTTTTTGATAATCTGGGAAGGAATGTGAGGAGGGATACGCATCCCTACGCAAGCTTTACGCGTGTGTTAACATTGAAGTGCGATACATATCGGGGAGTAAAACTGTTATGTAACGTGCTTTTTGTTTGATTTTAATTGAACGGACAAGCCGTGAGCGACATCTGACGCATTCGTCCGCATTCCATGTGTGTGTGCCTGTGTGCCAGACGCAAAGGGGCGTTCTTGAAAGATTTCTGCTTCACACGACTCAATGTTCTGCCATTGACATACAATACGCACAAAGGATGTAGTTGCAAAGGATACGCAAACGCCCACGCATGATTTTGATTTTTGATTTGACATGCTAAAAAAAAAATGAAAATAAAAAGTGGAATCGAAATCGACTCGAATCGAATCGAATTGAACCGTATCGTATCGAATGAAATGGAATTATGTGAATACACACAGCACAGCTGTCCGCACAATGGCCCAGTCACAAAGGCACATTTCTCGCGAATTGAATGCGAATACATATCGAACATTTCTGCTCATAAGGATAACTTATATATGCCATTGTTGCCTGAATTCTGAGGTTCTGTTGCGTAAATTATGCAGCACCCAAGTGCTTGCAATATTTGTTCACGGATTCACACTAACACGTGTTGTCGCCACTTCAAATGCAACGGAGCCAATCAATTTCTCAGATTTGTGTGCTCGACAAGGATATCTGAACAAAAATTACCTGTCTTTGTGCTGTTCAGTGTGGCGGGAATATCTCATCGATTATTTTCAGCATCATGCCTTTGATAAGTTCAAAGCTACAAAAATACCTTATCGATTATTTGTCTTACACTCAAAATTATTTCTAAACTAAAGTAATAATGCTTTAGATGATTATTTTATGACCCAACCTTAAATTTGTCTTCTGAAAATTCCTGAGTAAATTTGTTTGTGGAAAATGGTTTTACGTATGAAAGTATTTTATTTATTAATAGTCGATGGTCTGTGCTTATTAAGTTTTCAAAATTAAATAATATATAGTTTAAATAATTTAATTAAATAAATTGTATTCCATGCAGAGCATTTAGCATTCGCTAAGTTTTGGCTCTGATATTCTAAATTAAAGTGGTTTGTTAACAGTCTGAATATAGTAAGAAGGCAACACCATACAAATATTTTATACCCTATGCTTTGATTGCTCAATAAACAAACTGACACGGAACCCATTTCTTAGCCTTCTTAGCATTGACTCATCTGAGACTAAGGTGCGGTTGTAGGCACAAGCCCAAGTAAAGCCCACCCTGTGGCCCAGCAAAAGGCATCAAAAATTAAGTAGCTCAGTCAGCTAAATAAACAAGACATCAAGATAGACAAGCAGGTGACGCGGGCATTGGGGGAGGGGAATGTTGCGAAGGTTGGTGTCCTCAATTGCCAAGTTTCTCACCTTTCTGGCATGCAAATGCCTTGAAAAGCAACAAACCAAATAACAGCAACAGTTCGCAACTGAAATAGTTGGCATCGGGTGTATTTGAATTTGCATGCATGAATACCGCCTGTCACATTTAGTACTTTATAAAGATGTTGATATTAACGCTTTTGTTTTCGCTTGTTCTTGTCTTTTTTCTCTAAAAAAATAAACAAAAAATAAACCAATATCAACCATCTACAAAGGCATGAAGCCGCGCATTAAGAATCACTTTCGGGCTCACCAACTTTCGATTTGGTTGCGTCTGATACCCGAGCTCCATCGCGCTGGAATGGAGGATGTGATAGCCCGGCACAATCTATTTCGCAATCACGACGATATGGAATTGTACGAGGGACCCGTCAAGCCAGATCCATTTGGCCTCGCAGCCGGCACTACAACATCCTCGTCATCATCGTCATCGTCGTCGTCCCGACTGCTGCTTGTCGATGAACAATTGATGATGAAGAAGGGACGCGGCCTGAATGCCACAGCCTATTTAAATGGCATATTGGGTGGTAAGTACCACGACCTCCCATTACAATACAAATAAGCATGCCATCCGCAGTATCACTTCAGCTGCTTGTTAAGTAAGTAAAAGGGCAACAGTCAGCTAGGCTATCTCTCCAGCAGCTGGCAAACAAGCAGACAGACAAAGAGTCTGAGACAGTCAGCCAGACGCTTTTATGCCCAAAAATAACATATACATATACATCTGAAAGCAAAGCAAATTCAAACTGAAAGTCAAGCAATTTGCTTATTCACTACAGCAGGTCTATTTAAGCAGTTGAAACTTTCAATTACCTTTCCATTGCTTTAATTGCACAACGATTTGGGATCATCATAAACATCAGCTCCCTTTCTTTTTCTCACTCTCTCTCTCTCTCTCTCTCTCTCTCTCTCTCTCTCTCTCTGTCAGGTTGCCTAAACAAATAAAAATATGAATCAAAATTTTGTAAAAGATAGAATTTGATTTTCAGCTAATCGTATAATTTGTGGAGATAATAAACGGCTACTTCTTTCTTGTTCTTATACAATGCAAAATCTGGTTTAAGTTTACAGTGTCCTTTTGTCGTTGATTCATAAATAATCTATCCATAACATGCATATCTCTTATTATGTAGTTCTTTGATAGATATTGTATCTGTTGAAAATATGTAAAAGATCATCGTCATGATTAAAACGAAATCGTCAACAGTAAAACTTACAAACGTTCTTTATGTGCCACAATTACAATGCAACTTTATTTCGGTGAGCAGAGCAGTAAAAGGAGGCTGCACTGTAAACTTTAAAAACAATCGTGCGTGTGTATGTGACGAAAACGGTAAAACTCTGATTATTGCGAATCTTAGAAGCAATTTATTTCTGCGTGAAATAACCAAAACAATAAATACAGTGTTCCTAAGTGGAAATGGCAAAAGTGGCAGTGAGGACATTATAAAATGGCTTAAGATATGGACATCTGAACATGCAAAGCCTCAAAGAGTTAAATAATATGAAATTGGTGCGTGGAGTGAACTTCAACAGCAGAAGCGAATTTGACTGCAGGATATATGTCGGTCAGCAAAAGTGAGGATGTGCTAAACCTCATACATAGTGATGTTTGCGACCCTATAAACATATGTTCAAACGGAGGATCACGTTACTTTGTTACAATGATTGATGATAAATCGCGATATGTTCACGTATATTTTATCAAAAATAAATCAGAAGTTCTAAATGTGTTTAAGAACTATAAGAACATGGTGGAATGCCAAACGGGAAAACGAATCAAAGTACTTCGCAGTTACAATGGCAAAGAATATGTAAATAACGAGTTTGACATATTTCTGAAACAAAATGGGATCGTCCGTCAATTGAGTGTGCCTCACACACCCCAGCAAAATGGAGTTGCAGAAAGGATGAATCGTACCCTCGTGGAGATGGCGCGATGTATACTGCTAGAGGCCAAACTTAAAGAAAGTTTCTGGGCAGAAGCTGTACATACGGCAGCTTATCTACGGAATAGATCTCCTACAAAAGCTGTGCTCCAGAGTACGCCATATGAGTTATGGACAGGGCGGAAGCCATCAGTTGGCCACCTTCGTACATTTGGGTGCTTGGCGATAGCGTTGGACAAGACACAGAATCGGAAATTTAGACCGAAGGGCATAGAATACATACTGGTTGGATATGCAGATCAAGATAAAGCATATCGCCTCTACAACAGCGCCAGTGGTAAAATGATCGTAAGCCGTGATGTATATTTTGTTGAGTCAACAACAGAATCAAGTGCCGTTGATATACCCATGTTATCCGGTTTTAATTGCAGCAAGGTAATTACAGAAGTGCAGTCCAATAGAAGCAGCAGCAGAGCCAGCAGCAGAGCCAGCAGCAGAGCCAGCAGCAGAGCCAGCAGCAGAGCCAGCAGCAGAGGCACCGGCGAAGATAAAGGTAACACCGATATCAATAAAAGAGAAATCCCCACCAAGAGCACTGGGCAGCAGCAAAACAAGTGCTGCGATATCTGAGGTCGAGGCCTTCAATGGGCATGACATATGCGAAAACAGGAAATCCCATCGAAAGCTACGTTGATGCAGACTGGGGTGGAGATAACACGGACCGCAAGTCGTACACTGGATACGCATTCATTCTTAGCGGTAGCGCATTGTCATGGGAAAGCAAGAAGCAGTCGTCAGTAGCACTAAGTAGTACTTATTAGCGTTTCCAATTCTCAAACCCTGAGTTAAGTTCTTCATTTCTGTTTTTGTCATTCAATAAGCAAATTTGACAAAGGTAAGAAGCAAACTCCCGCCCTGACAGCTGTAAAAGCAGTTTTGATTGCCTTTTGGGGCAGTCAGGTAGCAAAGGCCTGTACCGTCCATTTAATATGAAACCAACACATATTACTCGATAGACCCAATGAAATCAATTTTAGTTACGCCAACAAAAGGGATGCTACCTGACAAGACAAATTTGAGCAGATTATCGGGAGAGGATAATCAAATCATATTTCTTGCAAAAAACTTATTATAATTTATATTTAGCTTTCTCTTTGTATACTAATGCAATTTGCTATCTTGATTTTATGTAAAATATCTTGGGTAAAATAATTTAATTTGTTCAATTCAATTCACACAAGTAAATGCAAAAATGAAATAAAAGCAAAACACAAACTGATTGAAACTCAAGATTAGATGAATTCACCTGCTCAGAAAGTGTGATGTGAAAAGTTCTTGCAACTAGGAAGTTAAGCCTGGATGACACTTAAAAGTGCATTTAACTATTGAAATTTAACAAGAAAGAACGAAACGCCGGAGGCAATAATTAATTTAATTTAGGATTTGTAAAATCGACCGATAGTTTCTAGATAAAAATTATATGCAAATTCAGCCAAGCGGTTCAATATTTTATATATTGGTCTGCTCATGTCTAAATATATTCATATGTAATGCACGAAATTTGTAGCATACCCTCGCTCCACATAGAAGCATTTAAATTATACATTGAAGATTCAGATTTTCAAACCAATATACTCACATACAATTTTGTGGTTTGTTAAGCTTGATTTACTTTTGCTTAAGCATTCAATTTGTTTGGTAAGAATTATGCATGCACGTACTACTCTGTGCCTTAATCTGTAGTATTTTCGTAAATCAAAAGTCCCACATTCAAGCAGTTTCCACAAAAAGTGCGCACATGCGCCAGCTTAATAACTTTGGAAAAAAGCAAAACAAATCAAATATTACGCATATGCCATGTGAGGCTCGACTCGGGTCGACCAAAGGGTTCGGCGCCAGTCAAAAATAAATGCGAATTCAAAAGGAAGAATTGTTGCCAAGATTTTTATGCTATTTCTCGTTTTATTTTTTTGGTATTTATTGTGACTTAAGCACAAAGAGAGAGAGAGAGCGAGTTCAAAATCAACACTTTACGCTTTTAGGCGGACGTCGGAGGAGGAGGAATTGTTTACTTGGCAGGGCTTGGGCCTAGTCTGGCAGTGTTTACTTCAACTTGTGGTCTCTCAAGTTAAATTGCAAATTGCAAAGTTGGCATTTTGTATGTGAGTGTGTCTGTGAGTATCTGTGTGTGTGTGTGTGGGTGTGTGGGACTGAACCATGACGTTTCCATTTGTGTGACCAACTGACCCAACTGTCGACCCCCAGCTGCGCCTCTCTGCTGCTTATTGAAATTCCGTTCGGACGGAAGGACGGGCAGATTTTGGCTTTTGAATTTATATTGTGTCGAGTGCTGACTTTTGAAAATGCACTCAACTGTAATCTGTATTAAGTATGTGAATACTTGGACAGCTTGTGTGCCTATGTGTCGGACACTGTATCCGAGTATCCTTTTTCTCGTACTTAACACTCATAGGGTCTATTTTGCCGACTCGCATATAACAACCACAACAAAAATTCTGCATAAATTACTCGTTTACACTGCTTTGAGGGCTTCCAATTTTGATTTGGTTTTTTTGTTCGCACTTTTGGCTAATCTTAAGTCGCGTTTTACTTTTACCACAAAACGCAAACTATGCGTAATTTTTATACACTTTCAGCGCCACAGCTGTAGAACTCATTAAACCAGTTTATATAAAACTCGCTGTGAAAGTTTTTCAACACTTACTCTAAATTAAGGGCAAACTTTGATGATGGTCTATGCGTTTTTCATATACTGCGGGGACACTCGCAGCTGCCAACTGCAACTCGAGCAGCTGTGTCGCAAAGAGAGACGCGGCAAGAAATAGCGACAACATCGGATGCACCTCAAACAAGCAGGGGCGTGACAGAGGCAAGTGCCCCTCATCTCCTCCTCATCCCAGCTCCATCTTATGCCCCAGTCCGCTTATCTCAAAGTCAAATTTCTTGCGAAGTTCTCTTGCACTTAGAAGCAAAGGACAGTTTGAGTTAGTTGGCCAATGCAATATGCATTAGCTACCAGCAGTATATGGGCGCATTGGCATCTGGGCTTGGCAATGAACAGGGGTTTGCTCTGGGGCTCGCTTGCCATCAAAGTTGTGTAAATTAAAAGTTATTGGAATGTTGGCTTAGCTGCTGCTGAAGTCCAAATTACTTGTGTGTATCTTGGGATTGTATAGCTGTCATAGCATATACATAGTTTATATAAAATGTACACTCCGATAAGGCCAGCATTCAAAACATGCGGGAGTATCTTTAAAAGGAACCAAATCCTCAAATAACTACTAGTACTGAAGTTATTTTTTGTTTTTCAATTAAATTAAAATGGAAATATTTGAAATCGGCAGAGAAAATTAAATATGATTCATGATTTTAGTGCTCTCATTTTACAATGTAAACCAAGCCAAAACAAACTAACAAACCATTTATTTATTTATTTAATGTTGACTAAAAAAAAACTTTTTAAAAAATGTTTAAGCAAGATTCTTAAATTACCTTTAAAAAGAAAATAAATAATAATAAATATTAATAATTATTATTATAATAATAATTATAATAATTGTCTAAAAAGTTTTTTTTTCTGGACTTATAAAACATACTAAATACAACTAATGTCTTTGAAAAAGTATATTGTTGCCTTAAGTGTTTTGGGGTTAGCTTCTTAAAGCTAAAAATTAAGAGTTTCAACTTAAAGATTTCAAAAAAGTTTAAATAAAACCATTAATTCAACAAGCATTTTCCATTGTAACTTTGGCAAGAGCTACCGATGCAACTAACTGAAGACACACAACCAGTCACTAAAGGAGTGCATATTGAGCCACAAAAGCAGCATGTCCTGGACAGAGCAAACAGCAGAGATGCAACTTGAGTGACTTGTGGTTGGTAACCGACGGGGCTTGGGTTGGCTGTGATACGTTGAAGTGGGTTGGGTTGGTTGAAACACCAGCCAGGTTAAACAAAATGTTCGTTTCAATTAGTGCAAGAGGAAGAAATGCTGCAAGACTAAATCCTCCCCAGCAAAACAAACTCACCCAAAAAACCCATTGAGGCAGAGCAAAAAAAAAACAAAAATACTTAACAAATTCAGCAGTAGAAGATGATAAAATGCCTGAAATGCGACAAACAGCTGTCAGCTTGACAGGCGAGGCCACAGAACAGGCCAGGGGGGCTATGCCAGGCAAAACACGGCAATGCATCCAAAAGCAGAGTAAAGGAGAGAGAGAGAGAGATAGAGAGAGAAAGAGAAAGAGAGGAGAGAGAGAGAGAGAGAGAGCAAGAGCGACTGTGTCTCAGTGTCATATGGGCACGACGTACTTTGACATGCTTTTCATTTGCGCTGACTTCACCAACTGTGCACCTTGGCTTCCCGCAGTCGTTCTTGCCCTCGTTGTTGTTGTCACCTTAGCGTCGTAACTTTGGCCCAGAGAAAAATGCAAACCAACCAAAACTATATAAAAAAAATGCAAAGCGAAATGGTTGAAAAAAAAATAAATAAAAAACAAACGTACAGAAGTATGCAACTAAAAACCAAAAAATCCACAAAGCAGAGTCTCTGTAAACAAAGCGACCACATAAATCGAAAAACCCATTCACAGAAAGGGCGGAAAACCCCAAAACCCGTTCAACAGTTGAAAATGTGTTGAAGTGTCTAGGTGTAGTCTTTTTTTTCTCTTTCTTTTTTAGTTTTCTTTTTTCATTCGCTTCCTTTTCACTTTGAAGTGTTGTTTTTGTTGCGGTCGAAGAAGTTTCCTTTCGATGGTGAGTTGAAGGCGTGACTGGCACATAAAGTACCAGAAATCCCTATTGTTTATTGCATTCATCATATTGCCACGATTTGAATGAAAATTGTAATGAGAAATCTGAGAGCATAAAACCTACGCAAATGAAAAGCTTTCAGCGTAGTCAATAGTTAAAGAATTATTGCGAAAAATATATATCGATGAATATATATCGCTGAATCATAGTAGTTAGTATATTATGAAATCGATTAGTGGATATATATCACGAAATAATTCTTCAGATATTAACAATATATATTTTATATATATACAATAAAATAAGTCTCCATTATATTAAATAATGCTTCAAAGTAATTTGCTGCTTGCCCTGAAGCAATTTGAGTGTTATAATTTTAATAAAATCATTTTTGGCCTCATATTTAATTGTCACTTTCGTTGTGATAGAAACTCAGCTTTGCGTTTTTATACCATATTACTATTATCCAGCTATCATATTCCTTAATCCAACTCATACCTCTTTATTCATTTAACATGTGTCGCATTTATGTATTAACTTGTAAGTAAAAGGATAAGAAAGCCAACGCATATGGTGGACGCATAACCCTCTCTCTCTCATCTTTTCTCTCTCTAACCCTCTCTCTCCCTCACTTACTCGTTATGCTACTTAGTATGACCTGAAAAAAACCTGTGGAAAAATGAAAATATAGCACAAGGTAAAAGGCATCTTTACAGCTATTTTCAGAGAGAAATCCGTCAATCCGCTACAGTATGAATGCTTTTAAATGTGCATGTAGGTCGAGACTTGGGACAGCGACAGGTTAAAATACGCTTAAAGATGAAAATGCCGCCAGTTGTTGCCAAATAATTTGCATAAGAGCCAGGATTCGGGCTGGTTAACTTTAAGCAGCGACCGGTGATGAAATGTCAAACTATAAGCCACAATAAGTCGGCTCAAATTGAAATACTGCCCTGGGCAGCCTGGCCTGCTACGCTGGGTAATTACTTCTTAAATGCTCAGCTATTGAATGAGCCAACGCCACCCGCAACACGACCCCCTCCCTGGAGAGGCATCAACTGCTGTCGCTGATATCTAATTTATGCAAGGTTATTTAATTGAGGCTACGCAGCATTGCAAACATTTTGCTTGCCAAGCATTCAGCTTGGGTAAGTGGTAGGGAAGGGGACAGAGAAGGGGCAAAGAGAAACTTGAAAGCTAAGTTGATTTTATGGTTGGTTTTTTGTCATTTCACTAATTAAAGACACATTAAGCATTAGACTGGACCAGGCCAAGGCAATCTCTTTTTTTAGCTCGAGCTTTTTGGTTATCTGACTCAAGCTGCTCGAGCCATGTGTCCTCGTACATAATTATCTAGGGTCCTTGAAAAACAGCATGCGGTCGTTGGCTGCTTGTACAAGTACGATTTTAACTCAACCGCTCGGTCCTTACCATTAAATGAAAATGAAAATAAAAATTAAAAGGAATTAAAATAGAAAATTTACCGTGGAAATGCCAAAAAGCGTATTTCTTCGTGAAGTTAAATTCAAAATGGAGCGTTTTGATAAAAAGCTTAGTTGGAGTCGGGGGCATTTAGACATACTTCTCTAATTTGCGTCCATTCACACTGACTGTGCCAGATATATATATACATATATATATATACATAATATATAATATACATCTGGCTCAGCTTTCTGCCAGAGGTCGCGACTTGTCTGGCTAGACCTTTTAGCAATTGGTTGCCAGCCCTTACAAGCGGGGGTCCAAAGTGTTTGCTCCTCCTGTCAAGTGACAGGTTGAGTGTTTCCGAACTACTAAAGCTACCATTGGGGTTAGAAATACTTCTGAAAGAAGAAAAAATCACACTACTTATATTTAGATTCGCTTAGTGCGAGTGTAGTTGTCTGGCAATAATGTATGGCACAAGAGTGCTTGTTTGAGTGTTGCTGTCAGTAATAAGTGCTTGAATTGACTTCACACCTACCACAGATCTGATCTGAATATATCTGCATTTGACCCCTGAATGTCACAAAATTAGCAAATCAATAAGACAGCATAACTCGCCCAGAACTTGAGCGATTAGATAGATTAGGTACACCTTGAAAACACTTCAAACCATTAAATTCAATTAACGTCTTGAGTTTTATTTTATTATACAACCCAAAACAGTCTGGTGATGATTTAATCAATAATTGTCTAACAAGATAGAAATAATTATTAGAGCATCGAAATATAAATGGCTCAAAATAAAGTCATTTCGTTATTTTAATTTTTTTCTTTTTGCATGCTTAGAAAAAAAGTTATTTGGATCTTCAATTATTTATAGCCACAGCAAAAATGTTCTTTAGTCAAAATTGCATAACGAATTAACTATAAATTATTTCTTATTTATGTTTATATTTCGCAGCTTATACAAATAATTCGCTTATACCAAAAATTTACTTAGCAACTCAAAAAATATGAATAATGTAATAAGCGAAGTCAAACAGATCAATGAGTTATTCAAGCAAAATATAGTTGCAGAAGCAACAGCGAAAAAATAAATAAAATGAAAGGCATTATTTATTTTAAGACTTTAAAATAACATATGCAAAGTAAAATTGGATAACTTTTTTTCTGACAATATTTTCGACACCTCGACAGTAAAAACTTGTCAAATTGAATACGAATCTTAAATGCAAATTGAAAAGCACTTTTACGCCACTTGGCAGTTGCGAAGACTCACACAAAATATTGAAAAAAGAATGAACAGCAATATGACAATGCTCGGTTCTTATTATGGCACTTTGGTTTATTGTCTAAATATTTATGCAAAATACGTGCACAAGTCTTTAATCTCGTTCATAACTTTGCCGAATTGTTTGATATGCAGAAAATTGAAAAGCAAAACTTTCCCGAAGACGACAACGGCACTCACACAGTTACACGCTTTCACACACAAACACACACACACATATATATATATGCACACGCTCTTTTATAAGACAATGCCAAGAGTAGGCAGCTCTTGAGGCACATAAACGAAACAGTCGAAGACAAAGCGACAACAAACTCTACAAAGCAACAATGACGTTGTTGTCAGCAACAATAATAACAACACAATACACAGACACTTGAGCACATTGACAAATACTCTTTCAAGGGAGTGAACTTCAAAAGCATTGAAGCACATCTGTTTTCGCAGACGTTTGCATTTCCATTTGTATTTACCTGCATGCCATAAGACAAATACAATGGAGCCAGTGGAAAAAGATCCAAAACTCATTCAGCTTATATGTATCATTCAAAGCAAATATGTATTCGCTCAAAGGTATGCTAAGCTGGGATTACCCGACAGCAGAGACAGCTATTGCAGCCTGTGAATTTTGCTGGAAAATAACGTATATACGTCATTAGTTACGCTCGATCTACTTTCCGAAATAAAAGTTTAATAAAAGGTAAAATGCATTAATGATATTTGGACAATTTTGTGTGCAGCATATTGACCATGGAGGGTTTATATTATTTTTTAAATAATTGTATCAAAAAATGTCACAATCGTTCCATAAAATATTTAAGAAGGTACATTAATGAACAGAGTAACAAACATTAATATTTAAAAGATAAATATTTGGACTGACAGCTATTGTCTAACCCACTTTATGTGCTATTAAAGTAGTATATTAAACATAATGCTGAAGTCGAAAGAATGATTTTCATTAAATTTTTTCTGCATTTGTAGGAAGCAAGCTTCTTACTTTAAGAAACTTAATTCCTTTACTTCAAAATTACCTAAAGAATACGGAGCAACTTTAGAATATTCGGGCAGATTTTCTAAAATTTATATTGAATTTTTTCTATGTGTACCTTAAAAGGAAAATAAAAACTACTTTAAGCTTATTAACATAATAATAGTATCATGATTGGTTTATTACAACTTAGAATAACATGCAAGTAGTTATACGCACATGTAACTGTAAGTAGATATACATTAAACCCCTTATGCATTACAATCAAACATACGACGCGTCGTATACGTAATAGGACTATATAATAAGACGAGCTACATTATTGCCTGACTGTCTAACTCTTATCGCATTCTACGCAGCAAGCAACAAACACAAGCCACATATTAATATGCAACAATATCATATATCGTTGCTCTCTGCCTCTGACACAGTCTCACTATCTCTTGTTTTATTATGTTTATTATGTTATAGTTACCACCGTGGAGCCAAACAACATGTTTACCACATGCATACCAATTGGTGGCAACTATACGGCAAGTGGTGGTGGCGTATTTGCGCCAACAACACTGGCGAATGCCTCAACGGATACATTGGCATCCGGATTCGAGGCAGCGGGATATGCCGCCTATTCGACGGCGTTGAGCGTGACAATTGCCATCGGTTGCAGTCTCCTCATCTTGAATGTACTGATATTTGCTGGCGTCTACTATCAGCGGGACAAGACGCGGCTGGAGGTGAAAACTCTGCAGAAGCAGTACCAACAGCGCAGCATGCATCAACAGGTGCCATATCCGCCGGAGCCCATCAAGCATGCCCATTATCATATGGGTCACTCGCAGAGCGCCAATGTGATTGTTGATGTCGAGAGTCATGGCCAGGATCAGGCCGGCCAGGCGGCAATGTTGCTTCAGGCGGCTGCCGCTGCCGCCGCAGCAGCCAATGAAGCATCGAAGCCGCCACCGCCACATATATGTGCCAACACAGGCATGCAACAACAACAGCAGCAGCAGCAGCAACAACAACAACAGCAAGCTAGCGGCAGTGGACATGCACTTAATAATGTGGCTGTAGATGCCACAAAAGTCGTGGATAGCATACCCAATGTTACCTACAGTACCAGCAGCAAACACCAACAGCAACAGCAGCAGCAGCAGCAACAGCAACAGCAACAACAGCAACAACAACAACATATGCAAATCAAGAGCTTGGGCGGCGGTGGCACACAAACATTCGGTCGTGGCGGTGGTAGCGGGAACGTACCAAGCACTTCCTCCGTTGTTGTGTCTGGCAGCAGCGTCAGCTACAATCCCGGCCTAATGACATTGCCTAAGGCAAGCCAATTGCATCATGCGGCAACATTAAATTATGCGCGCAACACGGCTGCCTTAAATTTGGCCGGCGGCGGCACCGCTCTCGTCGATAGTCGCGGCAATGTGCTGCTCACCAGCTCAGCAGCGACTGGTGGCAATGTCGATTGCACGATGACGCTGCCACGCAATCTCAATCGCCACAATCCAACGACAGGTGAGTGTGTGTTTTTATCAAAAATTCACTTTTTAAGAGAGGGCTACACTCAGAAGAAAAAATACACCGAAAAAAAGCGTAGCTCACCCTATTTTCAAAATGTCTATTTTTAAAATAGAAAGATAGATTTTGCGAAAATTGAAAAGCTAAATTTCTAAATACCAGAATTTGTAAAGTGGTCTATTAAAATCGTACACAACAACCGAGAGAATGAATGAAGAAGTTATAATAATAAATAGTATTTCAGAAAATTTAAAATACTATCTATCTAAAAGATTTTTGTAGATTGTAGATTTACGGCAAGCGTTTCTCTCTTTAAAAAATGTATGTTCTTTATTTAACAATTGACTTATGAAAAAAACAGAGAAGCTATCTGATTTCAGGTCTCTTTTTTTTAAAAGTAGGTCGCATCTTTTTCTGTATGTTCCACATATAAGCAAGGAGAGTGCTGCCGCAAATCCAATTGACCGAATTGGTTTTGATGCAGCCACGATAAAACTGTGTGTTTTTCCTCGTCAGTTTTCTGCTCTTCACGTGGCTGCTACGTGCGGCGTTCACTCAATAAATGCAGCAACAGACAGACAGAAACAAGTCGGTCGTGTATGGAAACAATATTGCAGAGAAGGTAGCCAACTGGCTGAAATATGATAAGATTTCATTTCATTATGAATCGCATTTCATTTTGATTCCATTTTCCATCTCCTCCTCCACTTCTGCTGCTGCCGCTGCTGAGCTTGCATTTTTTATTCGATTAAAAGAGCCTCTCCATAAATCTGCATGCTTAAACTGAGTGAGATCACAATATTTCTAAGAGTGTACTGTGGTGTGTATTTGTGGGTATAGTTGAAAAAACACATGTATGATTTAACGCACATATGTACTTCTAATCTACATAAGTGATTCAATTAATATATTTTATTAGAACACAAAACGGATTACAAAAAATATTAAATTTCTAACAAAATGCGGCAAGTGAGCTTAAGCAATATTGTAGCAGATAAATGATTGAAAATTCTGTAAAAAAAAAAAAAAAAAAATAACATTTCGGTTCATGCACAAATATATGTGAATGATTTATATTATATAACACTATTTTTGTTTGCATTCCAAACAAAAATTTGTGGTACGTTTCTTTAATTCAAGAAAGCATAACAAAAATTTTCAAACTTATTGTAGCCTTTCGAAATGTAATGCATTTTCTCATGTCTTACACAAATTTAAGAACACCTTTTAGGTGTGAGAAAATACATTTAATAGAACCAGTTACATAAAAAAATGGCATAAAAAATGGATCAGGATTAATCTTATACCGAAAAATGACTTGCATAATAAGTATACACATATAGAGAAAGCTATACATATATAAATAAGCGATTGGAAACACAGCTGGTAGTCTGACTGCTTGTTAGGCTGCCAAACAAAAAAGAAATATTTGAAAAATGAATGACTGGGAAATATTGTGAAGGAGCGCCAGCTACACATAAATTTCCTGCAAAATCACCCCAAGCAAACAAAAATATTGCTCAATCAAATCGAATGACCCTCATACTGTATCTGACAAGTCCAAAAACTGAACCCCTGGCTATACACTCAAATATGTCCGCGTGAAAATTGAAATTGTACTAATCAGCCACAGACCCCGCTCGACGCAAACCCAATGGTTCGATGCCAAGGCCTGACTTATCCATTGGCAGCAAAAAAATATCCGGTACGGCAAAATACAAAAAGCAAAACTATAGCAAAGAAAGAAAATAAAATAAAAAAGAAACCAGGCCGAGAAAACATTTACGCTTCGCTGAAGTTCAACGCACTTGTGACTTTTGACCACAGTTTGCTGTCTGACAGCCCGTGCCAACCCCCACACCACACCCCAAGCTCTACCCCAACCCTGATATCAGCCCCAGTTCAGAAATCGGCTTCAGCTCCGCATCCGTTGCTTCAGCGCATCCGAATCCCTTGCTGCTTGCGCCTGCTTAGCTGATGTGGACGACGGAAATTGTTGTACAAATTATGCTCTACTGATTGTCAAGGTTTTAACGGAATTTATACCCAGTGCTTTGGTAACA
Source organism: Drosophila ochracea (assembly GCA_035044125.1). Classification (NCBI taxonomy): domain Eukaryota; kingdom Metazoa; phylum Arthropoda; class Insecta; order Diptera; family Drosophilidae; genus Drosophila; species Drosophila ochracea. The sequence continues at coordinate 199,477 of JAWNML010000034.1, forward strand.
TTGGGTATATTGGGTATATTGTGATTAGTTTCCATAAATATTTTATTTTTAAATCAATTTATATATTTAAATTTAATAACAATTGAGTTTTATGAACATCAAAAAGTAAATTATAAGAAACAAATTATCAATTAAAACATTTTTATAAATACAAAAGCAAAGGACACATTACTAAACTAAGGACACATTACCAACTAGTTATGCCATTGCAGGGAATAGTTAAAAATTTGAAGGGTCAATTTTATAAATCAACTATTGGGCAGAAATACTATAAGCCAATTTCCAGGTTAACCCAACGTGCTTGCTTCTGTTTGATGAGCTGTTAAATGGCGAATGTTCAGTTGCGGCAACTTATTGACAGTTTTTTGCAGCCAGCACGCTATCAGCTCATAATGGTACTTCAAAAAATATGCCCACAATAATAAATTTCCAGTTGAGCTGCCGTGACAACTGATAAATTTTGATTGTCCCGATAAATTCGTCAGACTGCATTCCACTATCGAGTCACGAAATGATTTAACGATAAGATTTTCAATTTCAATCGAGAGCCAATTTAACGATAAGGATTTTTGTGCCGTAAACCATGTAGATGAGATATGCATGTAGATAGTTTTCCAGCCTAGGATAGCAAGTCTTTTGTTGGCCATAAAACGTTTACAGTTGAAGTTATTACCTATCCGCATAAGAACAATAAAAATGGCATAAAATTGTTGTTGGTTTAATGCGCGACCCTTGCATAATAATAAAATGACAACGTTAACTAAAGCCCCGACCCAGCTAGGTCAACTGGAGCCAGGTCCTGTGCAGCGAATTATGTTATTTTTATTATGGCACCCGCAGCAGGACATGAGAACGAGCGGGTCGGCATCTGTCGTTGACATTTTTGGTCATAAATAAAATTTCAGCAATCGATAGCAACTAACAACAAATACAATGTTGTACAGGTAAGGGCCGAGCAGGTTATTTGCAATTTGTTTCATCGACTGTTTATGAAGCGGTCGCCCGATAAACGAAACAACGGCTGAATTTACAAATCTATATCTATTTTATTATATATATATATATATATATATATATATTTATATATATATATATTTATATATATCTGTGTCTGTTGCTCTGGAATCAAATTATTGCTAACAGGGTCGGGCTTCTGTGCACTGTTGCAGAAAATCTGATTAAATACGAGCAGAGATTGAAACTTCAGTGAAACAAACAAAAAATGAAAAATAAACAACAGTCTCGAATTTCGCGATACGGTCTTTATTAATACGATTTGAATATAAAGTGGATATAAATATATTAAGCTGGTGTCATCCCACATACGCATATCTTGTTGCATTTCAATTTTTGTAGAAGTTCCTATGGCTTATTTGAAATAAGGTTACACTCACACATATCAAAATAAATTTAATTTTCAAACATGACAAATGAAAATTAGATTTATATTTATTCTAGTATATCCGTTACGGTAATCCTAGCCGAAGCCAATTATCAACTATTGATATAATAAAATTTAATCGGTATTCGAAAAATATCTTGAAATTAAAACTTTGTGTCCCAAAATGATAATGAATGCAAATAGAGCATGATTAAATTGCCTTATCAAATTTCTTAACAGCCATCAATTATGAGAAAGTTATTTATAAATATTGATCAGCTAGCTATTTATCCCCTATTCACAAGCAACTTTTTATTTTATTATTATAGAAAATTTAGTTTTTTAGTTGTTATTAATGTTTTTATCTATCTATCTTACTAGTTAATTGTAATATTTATTACATCAAAAATTAATTTCCGATAAGTTTAACTATGCATCCTTTTTAAATTTCTGGCAAAACATAATGTTTGATTTAGTTGATTTCCTTATTTCTTGATTGCATTTACAGCTTCGACCTACCGGCGCAATCAAGTGTCCTTATCTAAGTGACAGGCCCATCCGAGTGAAAATTGCAGAAAACGCTGTGTTACAGTTGGGATTTGTAGCTTCGACAACATTTCAGCTACTTGAGCAGGTTTATGCACTTCGTTCGTCAGGTCTAATTGCTATTCGATAACGGCTGCAAAAGCGAAACAAAAATTGACAAAAGTCAAAACAACATTTTCTACTGCAATGAAACATAATCAGCGTGTTGCTGTTGTTGCTGTCAAAGCTGATTTAATATTACGCATCTCTGCCAATTTTCGTTACGCCCCAACGGAAGCGGAAATTTTGTCGTGGTTAAGTGTGGGTGGGCACCACTCAATGCTACTGGTGGGTGGATAATCCTCTCCACTCGGCATTTCGTCGCCATCTTCAGCAGTGGCAGCCAGGTGCTTGCGTTGTCGGATGTGGCAAGTGGTTCTTTGCCTTGCGTTAGCATTTTCAGCGCTCTCTGCATTATTTATAATTATTGCGAATTTTCATATAATTATGCGTGGACGCATACTTCAAGCTGCCCGACTTTTCGCCAGCACCGCTGCTTGGCTGCTTGGCATTCCATTCAGTTATTTATTTAAGCAGCACATTTTTCTTTCGCGCGCAGACCATAAATATTAAAGTCAACTACATTTTTGTGTCTGTGCGAAAATCCTTGCGTAATTAATGCTTGTTCCCAGATTTTTGTTGCCGTCTTTTCGCTTTTTTCGGTATTTTTTGCTGTTGTTGTTGTCTTTGTTGCTCTGTGCACTCAAGTGGCACATTAATATTTGTTGTCGTTGTTGCTGACTGAAGCCCTTGGATTATATAAAACGCTTACGTTGTTTAACGGCAGTTTAATGCCTCATTAGGTTTAGTGGGTTGACTTGAAGTACCATGATTTCCAGAACCATGCCGCGTCTTTTAGGCTTTAAGCAATTACAATGATTATTTTTAGAATTTTAGAAGCATTTAATTAATTAGGCATAATTTTCCCTCATTCCTGGCGAACTTTATAAGTCTTTATTTCTTCTTTTGATCTATTGATTATAATCGTATTATTTACAACATAATCGCAGCAATTGGGCGAACAATCATTATGATATATACATATATATACATATATACATATATATTTATTTATTTTTTGATTATTTCAAAGTATACAAAACACATTCGCTATAATCTTTGGTTCATCAACAGACAAGTCACACAATTTGATTTATTTCTTGTCATATTCTCAGACTCATATATTTTTCATATCTTCTTTTGTCATTTATTTTTAAAATGGCTGCCAGCGATTGATTTTCCTCATATACTCAGTTATAAAAGGTCTGATGCGCAGTTTGCTATTAACTTGATTCTTAGAAACTGGGTAAATTGTAACATGAAATGGTTGCTTCTGGGAAATTTGTTGTATATTTAATAGGCGATTAAATTTGAAGTGCAATGAGTGAAGCAAATACGCTATATTCAAATAAATGTTTCCTCAAATATTTAATTTAGTGCGTTTCTTTTTTTTCGAAGCCAGTTGGTATTTAGCCAAAATGTTGATTAAAGACTTACAACTAAGCCGCAAAGTTGGCAGCAGCAGCAAAAAGAGCAGCTGCTTTTTGCGGTTTAAATCAATCGATAGATTCTAGAGTCAGCTTTTTGAAGACCTCAGTCATTTTGGAAAATGCCCGATAGCTAGAGCTAAGCACTCAAAGCGTTGCTATTTCATATTTTCTTTTTTTTTTTCGCTACTTTTCAATTTATTTGCGGCAAATGTGGCAAACAAAAAGCAAACTTTGCATACAGTTCGCAGTAAATTCGCAGTAAATTTGAAAGCTGCCGACAAACGAGAACCCACAAAAAGTAAGCCGACAGCAAAAATCAACCAAATTGAGTAAAACAATGAAGCGGAAACGATTTTTGCTGACATGTGAGGGTGTGCAGGGTGGTGCGGGGTGTTGCTGGGTGGCATGGGTTGAATGAATATAATAAAAATAAGGCAGCAAACAAAAGACAAACGCGACCCGACTGCTAAGCCCAACACGGGTAAGTACAAAGCAAGTACACAAGAGAGACAAGGATGAAGGCCCCGATGTGATAGTCATCCACATTGTCAACGTCGGGCAACCACCAGGAAGAAGACCAGCACCAGGACCATGAGGACATAAACAGCTTCATACAAATGTTATTATTGAAATTTCAACAGTGCCACACACACACACTCAGCAATCATTTATCACACATACACCGTGCGTGTGAGTGTGTGTGTATGTGTGTGTGTGTGTGTCTATGTGTGCTTTGCAGAAAAGACAAAAAATATGATGAAAAATTTATTTGCAAGTCAGCCCATAGACGGTTCCCGTCTGTCTCCCTCAACATAAAGCCGACTTCATCGCCTATGTCCCTGGACATATTTATGCCACCGCCTCTAACATATGTTTGTCTTCTGTTTCTCAGAAATAAGAGCAAACTTAGCCACGCCGAAAATTACATACCCTAACAGACCGAAGTCTAATTTCGCATAACATATTATCATCACACAATATCTGGATTTTGGCAGCTAGGCCAGCTATATGATATTGTTCATAGAAAAATGATCTTACCTACTCTAAAAGTTAGTTCTAGTGGAATAAAAATATTAATAAAGGTTAATTTTATATTAAATATTAAGAAAATAAATAAAAATAATAACAGAAATAAATGTTAAGAATAAAGAATATGGTTATACATGACAATAACTAAATAGAAAAAGTCTTAAGGGATCAGTTTTGGTTACAAAATTTGGAATGCTCTCTGGCAGGGCATCTGAAATGTGGTCGTATACATTTTAGCCATAAACCAGACATGGCCAACACATTATTCGATCTCTCAAAGCTGAAGCCGTCGCATTGTGGCCTCTGATGCCGCAGTTTTGTGTTTTCCTTTCGTTTTCTGGTAGTTTTATTATTTGGTCTCTGCTTTGATGATTTCGGCCAAAATGGCAGACGAAACTGCGGGCATACAAATGTCACTTTGTGTATATGTAGTGTCCATAGTTGGCGAGGGTTGATACTCTTGTACCAGTTTGCAGAGTGAAGCCCACATCTTCATTCCTCCTTCCGCCATTTGTCCGTTTGTCCTTTGGTTGCTGTGCATTGCGCAGCTAGTTAGATAAAACAATATTATTTTATTGCCTCGGCCCGAGAAATGTGCACAGTGTGGTGCGGCATGCTTGGTGGTCAGTTGCGTGGTGGTAGGCTGATGCCTACTCCATTGTGGTCCAGTAAGACAGACAATTTGTCGCAATAAAGGGTCGACTTTAAGGATGAGCCTGGTTTGGTCGAACAGCTTGCTGTGTGCTTTGAAAACTTGGAGCACAGTAGTCGTCTTTTACCGTAATTAATCAAGAAAATACAAATTTCAGGACTTTAGTTATCTTAAATTATTTTCTTTTGTGTAGCTGTAGCTGATAGGCAATCAAAACCAAATATTTCATTATTTGAATAATGAGCTAATTAAACGAGGTTTACAAATAACTGTCATCCCAAATATTGATTCTAATACAAATTTCAAATTTCTAATGAATTTTCAATTAATGAAATATGATTGCATTTTTGAAGGCTTTTAGCTATCAATAAACCAAAAAAAAAAAGGCAATCACATAGAATACATTCAAGTTCGATGAATATGATGATATAATTAATAAGTACTACTTAAGTATGTAAGAAGAAATGGTGTTTGAATTAAATTTGCGAAAACTTACACTTAACTGTAATAAAAAAGCGAAAAACACTTGCCAAGCGACTGGACGTTGCCACGAAATATGAAACTCATTAGCGGAATATCTATTATATATTTCCACAGGACAGCAATGAAAACTACTCTCTTCGAAGAAGCTGGTTTAATTAAATTTGATACAGTCGCTTTTTCTGTTGCAGACAATGCAATCCTATATGAATTAAAAAAGTAATATAATCATGTATACTTTTAAAGTACTAAATTCGAGCATGACGTCATACTTCCCATGACCTGTTCCTCAGTACAACATAGCTTTCAAAATTTCGGTATAGCTTGGCAATAGTTAATTAAAACCTTATTTAGCTTTTGCCGCTTGAAGTATTCCATTGAGCTGAAGCTGCAACACAAAAACTACTTGAACATTTGTTACCCAACGTCTAATCCAGCCAATACATTTCTCGATTCGCTCTTAGCTCGGACGGACAGTCGGGCAACATACATAAATCTACATGGTGGCACTCATAAATATTTCATTGATGCGCTTCGCTGCTCAATTTGTTGTTGCTGTTGTTGTTGTTGTTGTTGCTTATAAGTGAAATATGTCCAGTTGGGCGTGCAGACTTTCATTTCCTTGGCATTTCCTGTGCAGAGAAATGCTCTCGTATATTATTTTTCCTTTTATTTTTAATATGCTCATTCAATTTGCTTTCGCCCTTGTATCTGCTGCTGGTGTTGCCCCGTTCAACTGCTGCTTTACTCGTCGTGTCCTTTATTGATGACATGACAAACAAGGTACGATTTCCGTGCACTCAAAAAGTTCGAGAACCATTTTTCTTTCGCGAATTCGCTTCAAGTTTCCTTGGCTATTGTATTTGTATGCACATTAACTTCATTTTGCAATCATGCGCACCATAAATCCAATTTAATTGTACTGCTTATACACACACACACACACACTTACACAGAAAACAGATCCATGCGCTTAGCTTGGCACAGTTCACGTTGCGTATACTTAATATTTGTTCGCTCGTGCGCTCAATACCCGGCTCAAAGCTAAATAGACGTACATAAATTTTCCTCGATATCCGTTTGATTTCTTCGCATTGCATTTTGAAAAATAGACTTTTTATACTGTTGCTTCAACGGCCAACCTATCCTCATGCTCACCAGACTGATTTAGTACGCACAATTTTCTGCCAACTTGCAGAAAACTTTCTGAGCGTATGTTGTACTTTGTTCTACCTATTCGGCGAGGCCCAATCACTTGTTGTGATTTATGTGTGATTGAAAAGCTTTAAATTGTATGCTAATCCGGCATCGCACAGAGTCATTTGTAAAGTTTCCGCTCCAATTGAATTTAAATGGTTCGTCCATTTGGCAGTTTGACTGAACGATTGATAATTTGAATGTCATTAGACGGTTATGGCTCATGCTGAGAGTGCGGTCGAAATATCTCAACATCATTTATCAACAATCGTGTCAATCAGTGATATTATTCATTTAACAATAGCTGTTACCAAAATATTTAAGAATTCGCTCATTATTGGATTGAGATCATTGTATTTTACATTTCAAAAGGGATATAACCAAATTAAAGACTTTAGCTTAAACCCTAACTTATAGTCAAATATTCTACAAATAATTCCATTAACTCCTTTCTACTTATTGAATTTGTAGATTACACAAACTAAGCGAATTTTAAATAACAATAATATAAAAATCGCTGATAAAATATAAAACAAAGAGGTCTCCGATAAATAAGAGAAATGCGCTATGTTTTAAATAAATTAATGATTTCCTTTGTTATGCTATAATTAAGAAAAATTCAAATTTATATTGTATAAACTATAAAAAAAACACATTTATAATATTATTTGAATATTCTAATTATAGCGAATATACAAATATTTGCTATGACTTCAAGAACCTTATCATTAATAAGTATAAATTTTGTAAATATTTATTTTGCAAAATCATAATTCTTTGATTTTAAATCCCCTTTTATATGTGTGTCAAATTATGCCCTTTTACGATATAAATGAGTTTATTAAACTCCTTCGTAACAAGTATTGAATTGAACAAGTAGCTCCGTATATATACAATATTAAAACACTCCAACAACATAGATATTATTGTCTTTTCAAATCATTAAGCTCAGCTGTTACAGCAAGTCAGAAATTGCACGCCTTGACTAAATGGAGCACACACATCGGAAGAACAAATTGAAAGAGCAAATGTCACTAAATCAAAGACAACATTAAATCAGAAAATTTAAGCAATAAACTCGCTTGCATTTGTGCACAGCTCATTAATGCAGAACACAAACACACACAGAAACACACACACGTCCCTTTGAGGATACACAATGCACACTTCGCTGCACTTGTGCCGGGCCACTTAACTGCGGACAGAAATTAGAAGGCTGCAATGCCAAATAGACCAATAGTTGCTGGTTATTGGCTGATGGTCTCTGACCCACGCCACAGTACTGTGGTCAAGTGGATCCTGCGTCCCATGTGGATTCAGTGACCACACTCAGAGAAAAAAATACGTGTACATTTTGAAAAAAATGTTCAACAAATTTTAAATCCTAAAAATCATAGGTTGGATTTATTGATTCCAGATTAATCAACAATGTAAAAAATACTTACATCAATCAAATAAAATAGCTTACTATTTACTTAATTAAAACCAATCAACCAATAGCCAACAAAGCAGTCGAGAGAGTAATTTCATTTTAATTAAACAAGTTTCCATTTATACCTTTTAGAATTAAATATAGAAAGATTTCCGAAAATTAATTTTCTCAGAATTCTAGGGTCAACACTTTAAATAAATTTATTTCGTAAGTCTAGAAATTCTTTCTAAGAATTTGCGATTTGTAAAATGCTTGTCGAATATTGTTCTGAGTGCAGTTTCGGGGCAAATGTGAAAGGCTTAATATGACTGCTCATTTTTGTAGAGTTATGTATGCTGCATTTCCGACCTTGTCATTTCATACTAATCAACATCCGTTCAACAATTTTTGAGTACATAATTTTTGGTGTCGCTGGCGCTCGTATAATATTTGCCATTTTTAGGAGCATTTGTTACAGCATTTGCATTGTGATTGCATGCGGGTCGCTTGTGCATTTTGTACAACATTGCGTATAAGTGACGTGCATATAAATTAGATTTGCTTCGCTGCGGATCGCATTTTGGTCCAACAACAACAACAACAACAGTAAACCCAAAAAATTACAAAATGCATGGAAATTGAAAATTTATTGCATACCACACAGAAAAACACATACTCACATATACAGATGCATATCTGCTCGTATTCATTTCGCATTACGCATACGCACCGTTGTTAATTTCATATTCTGAATTGAGGGTAACTCTCGCCGGACACCGAAAAGGGAAATTGCACATGTACGAGCAGTCACTGTACCTTTAAGCATCTACTTTATTATGCATTTTGCCATAACGCACACGTGCTTTGCTGTGCATGTGTGGGTGTGTAATTTGGCAAAAGGCTGCTACTTAAAGTAAGCCAAAGCTTGCTTTGATCTAGCTCTAAGCTTGCAGGTAGCTTGGGTCCTTTTTTAGCCTAGCATCAATTGACTTTTACTTTGACTGCTCTCTGAAGTGACTCGTCCATTGAGGCTTTATTCCTCCATTGAGAAATTATGAATGTAAGCAGCCCGCTTAGATTATATAGCATAATAAAAAGCAAAATGAATGCCAAGAGACTTTTTGCGCATAATTGTGGTATTTGCCATTGCTTTAACTAACGGCTACCTTATATACCATTCGTTAACTTTTTGAGGCAATATTAATTTTCAGTTAATAATAAGCAGAATTTCTCTTTAAAATTAAAAAATATATGTTATTAATTTCTCTGAGGAACCATTCACACATTATATTAAAAAATATACAATATCCTAGCAATTGTATTACTATTATTCTTATAATCAATGGGAGGAAGGCTATAATGCAGCTGACTCGGTAACTTAAACAACTCTATTTATTTAATCTATGCAATTAAGCACGCTTGTAAAAGCCACATCGACAAGTTATACAGACAATAAGATGATGAAACTTTATATTGCCAAAGCAACTAATTATTGCAGTTTAATTAAACATATGCAATATTAATGAGCGTCTTTCGTTTGCGATTATTACACGACAGGACGTGTCATATTGCCTGACATTTTAGCAAGCTCACCAATAAAAGCTGCCTTCTATTTGCAATGCAGGCAAACAAATTAACTAACACACACATAAGCATACACACACACACACACAAACAATCTGTTATTTATGAGAGTCGTATAAAGAGTAGGGCTTAAGGGGTTGAGATTGTCACATTATTTGACATGCGGTCGCAGGGCAAGAGAAAAACATCAAAATATTAGCAACGTCAATAGCTGCACACATTTGCACTTTTTGAACGATGAGTTGAACGACATGAAGCAGAAAAATATATATTAGACTGGGAGTTGGAGGCCATGGCAACTGGTTGGCAATTGAATGGCATACAAAAAGCGCAGCAGACCCAATGATGATGTCGATGACAATGTCGATGACAACAATGACGGTGAGGATGACTATAACGACGATGTGTGTGTTTAATGTTTAACGTTGTTGTTTACAAATTGACTTTTGTTGGGGTGGCTGTTGCTGTTGTTGCTGATACCGCTCGTCAATAAACATTTGCTTGATAATATGCCGACATATGCATAACGACATAAGTAGCTTTGGCTTACATTCTCCCTATTTTGCAGAACTACAACAATATCAACAACATCAGCAACAACAACAACAACAACAGCAGGTTGGCAAACATCAGGGAAATGGTTCTGTTTTAACGGGCATGCAGTCGCATCATATACGTGGGCCACGCCCACCGCTGCGTACCGCCTCATCATCGACAACGACCACCACCAGCAGCAGCAGCATCATGAACTCAGCCATGGCTGCCAATGGACCCGCTGGCAATATGCTACTAGACCAGACGCCATCGGGCGGCAGCAGCAGCAGCGGTGTCAGCAGCGCACCCAGCTCCTCCAAGGGTCACATGGTACATGGCCACACACACGGCCACATGTCGCACGCCCACGGCGAGAGTCTGGGCATGAGCTCATCAGCCACTGCAGCCCAACAGCAGCAACAGCAACAAGTGCCACAGGCAGCTATTGATGAGATGCGCGTCTGATAGGTATCGGTCTTTGAGTTGGACTTATAGTCATCAACGGGGTAAGTTCAATTTCGTACAGAGTTCGTACAACCTTCAAAGTAAAGTTATAGTTCTAGCTTCACAAGCTTTACAAAAAAAAATCTATAAAATAAATAGAATAGATTAAAAAGTATCTAAATCTATTTTTCAACGAATAAGAAACTCACAAGCTACATTTGAGTGTACGTAACTTTATAAATGAAAATTTCGCTATAAAATTAGATAATATATTTAACATCTGGGCTCAGGGTTTATCGTAGCATTCTTACTTGAAACCCGCAAATTTATATATAACTTTTCACTTCTCAGTTAGTATACATAGATACTGTTTGCAGTAAAATACACGTTTAATGCCAGAAATGTACTTATAAATATCGACAGTAAAATCATTTATGTTTGTACAAAGAAATTATCCATTTTTTGCACAAATGTACATGCATATTCACCTCGAATTAATCAATATGAACTCATAAAAAATTAAGTTTATTCAGGACCTATTCAGGTTTATTTAAATTTCTCATGTTCATTTAATGTGTTTGTAAGTATGCGTTGACAGCAGTAGCTAAAACATGCCAAAATATACCTGCAAGAATGACAAAAACAAATAGTTAAAGCCTTTAGTATCGGGGGTTGGCGAAAAGGTAAAATAAAATTTGGCCACATTTCTGATCAAAAATAACAAACGGCATGCAAAAAATGTTTGTTCTTTATTTCATAAAAATAAAAATAACAAAGATTGACGGCAAATCTCCAGGCACCAGGTTTTTTGCTCCAATGTCAGAGCTGCTGACATGGAAAAATGTGAACGGCACACGGGGACAACAAGTCTATACCCATACTTATAATAAAGGCATGAGAATACAAAATATGTTTGGCAGCCAGCACGCATGAATTCTAAAAAAATATTTGGCATTTCAACAAAAGTATGCTTTTGGCAGTTTTTACCTTTTGCCCCGCATTTGAAACTGTAGAGCCGTACATAATATCTGAAGATAGACATATAAAAAAAAATTAATGTTACTGCGCAAATAAAAATAATTAAATTAAAAAACACTGGCAAAGAAGAAAAATCTAAATAATGCATTTATTTGCATATAAATAAAATGAAAATATGTACAAAAAAAAAATAAAGAATCTTTACTCGAAAATTGTAAGAAAGATTGCGTAGAAAGAACTGGGTCATTAAAATAAATATATCAACATTTTTTAATTAAAATGCTAAGAAAAATTGATTTAATTTTTTTTATGGTTGCATAAATTTAAAACAGAACAAAGTATGTATGCTTATATGTCCCGGTTACTGTGCTTTTGAACTCGATTCATTTAAAGCTAGTCGCTATTACTCTTAGTTGTACTAGCAAACAAAAAACCATTTGAAATTTTTGTATGCATAACTGGAAAGTATTTCTAAAAACACAAAAAGAAACTTTCCAGACCGGGTGATTTTTTTTAGTGTATAAAGTTAGTTGACAAAAGGCAACTCTGATACCCTAAGCTCAGAGCAATTGCTTAGCACGCTGACCACTTGCAGCGACTTTAGTTTTTCCGAGGCCGGGAAATGGGGTTGCGCTTTGTGTTTTAGGGTTTCCGTATGCGCCATCCTGTGTATGTGTGTGTGCCCATTAATTCAGGTGGTATACAATTAAATTTGCATTTCTTTCATTCTTATTTTTGCCATTTCATTTTCGTTTACACCTGGCTAACGTGGCAAATTCGAAAGTAGCCACCATCATGCCATAAGAGACCCAAGTTGTGCCAAGCACAGCATCACCTTCTTGACTTTTAGCTGATTAACATTTGCGCTTTTCTCTCTGTGCTCTGCTGCTAGGGAAAATGCAATTTTCCTACGAAAGTAAAAAGCAACAGCAGCAAGTGGCAACCTTTATGTAAATTCACACCCGCAATATATAAAGGGTGGTGGGGTGGGACATACTTATTTACATACTAAGTTATATATATATATATATATATATATATATATAACTATATATGTAGTACAAGCAGCATCAGCTAGCGGATGGCTAGGGAAGTGTATATGTGCTAAAAGCGTAATAAACATTAATTTTCTTCTTTTTTTGCATTTTGTTTCTGCTTTTCCTGTTGCTCGCTGTGCATATTTTGGCACTTGTTTAAATTATGATCAAGAAACACTGTGAAGCTCACAGTTAAGAAAATAAAGAAAAACCCAACTAGTTCGGATTTGATTTTAATCTGATGTACAGATAGTAAATTGGATAAATCTGTAAAGTGAATGAAATCAACCAAATTCTTGTGGGTTTCCTAATATTGTAAGAGCTTCAGTCATAAAAAAAAACTTAATCTTGAAGTTGCCCTGAAGCTTTTCATAACTGTAAATTCTGTGAGACTCACACGGATTTTTAGTGACTCAATCAAAAGCATCCAGAGTAGATTACTCAACTTGATAATAACGAGACATTAAATATATATTTTTTATACGTTTTGTCATTCTTTGGTTGAAGTTAAATAATTGAGAATTATTTGGTAACATCTTTCTATCACTTCTGCATTTATTAAGGCTGCTTGTAAAAATTCTTGTTTTCATTAATAATACAGTTTAATACGTAAATGATGGCTTAAGCTAGAATTTCTCAGTTTTAATTAAAATTATTAAAATTATAGGCATTTGCACATACTTGTGATTAAGCAGTAATTACAAAATTTGCCTTTGAGGTTATTTAATTAATTGATTGTTCAATTAACTATAAGCAATTGTGCCAAATTCAGTCTGCATTCCATGCTGTAATTGGTATAGCTTAAGGCCATTTTCTAAATACATTTACATATGTTGGGCCATAAAATGAATTAAATCCCTTAATCTATTTAAAATATTTCGAATCCTGTAAATCGAATGTAATTTAAATGTGTGATTTTAGGTTTGTCGTTGCTTGAAATGAATTGATTGGATTTCTACCATAACAGATATCGTCAATGTAAACTTGTAATTTTGAAATGCATCAGAATAGTTCATATTTTTGTGGCTACGTTAATCGTTATTATTTTGCCCCCACTCACACACACACACACACGCACACAGACCCGCAACCACAATCCCAAGCATCCCGTATCTGAGTTAAAATGCAAAACTTGATAAGCTTGCTGCGGCTACGTGGTGAAAACTTTATGTAATTTAGTTTAAATTTTAAATGTACATATGTGAATGTGAATATATATGAGTGTATGTCGAGGTTTGTGTGTGTGTGTGTTTAGTTAAATTTCCCCTACACACTTCTGTGATAAACGTGTTGTGTAATTAGTGCACAACTTTCTAGAGCATTAACCAACATGCGTGGTATTAAAGGGATAAACGCATCTGTTTGGTTTACTTACTCATATGCACATAAGTAATTGCACTTGGTATTTCTGCAGCTTGAGTTTACCAGATTTATTAGATAATCAAATTAATATTCATGTGTTGAAGTAGAAATATCAAGCTGTCTTTCTATCAACGAGAGATTCATGTTCTGCATCAGAAGTTGACCTCAATGTTTTTTTACTAAGTCAAGCTATAAATAAATAAATATATAAGTACAAAATATCATTATAGAACTAGTTACATCTAAATTTAGGTTTTCTAAATACGTCGAAGACTTGAAAATTATCTGTTTTTCATTTGAAAATATTTGTTTTGAACATATATCATGATGAAGGGTATTAAATGAGATTCTAATGATTGAAAATAGTAATTGACAATTATTTAACAGCAATTTACAAATTAAATACCAAAGAGCATTCATGTCAATAATGTTTATCATTTCATTTCTCCAAAAGCATAGTATATTTACTTATATTAAATACAAAGAAAATAGAGAAATATTCTAATAAGACAATATTAATCTATATAGTATTTATTTTCATTGCATAAGCTATTTAATAATAACTTAATAATATTTTTACTTATAATATAAATTCTACTAAATACAAAACAAAAAGAGCTTAGTTCCGACCACTTACTTAAGACTACCTCCTAATTAATCTTCAGCTGCAACTTTGGCCTGGCTTGATAATTCCATAAGAAGCAACTTAAAATCTGAGCGTATTTTTGATGCACTTTGCTTGTGTTACTTTCAAGGCAAGATATGCAAAGTGCCTGCACAAACATGCGTGTAATACGTTAATTATCGCCTGCACACACTGCACACACACTCACACACACTCGCACACACACACATAGAATGAGTTGAGTTGAGTAAAATGCACACATTGTAGCAACGATTTGCATTACGGGCATTGCTTAGCTATAGCAGCTTTTAGTTTTCTCAGCTATCTTCAGTCAAGTCTAACAGCAACGACCACCGCCTACATAGTTCTGTGTACCACTCCACCCGAACCCCTGCATCACCCATCACCTATTTAGCTCCCCTGCCGGCAATCTGCTCCAAATTGCGCGCTCAACTGTATGCCACATGGCCACCAGTTGGAACTAGGGGTACCTTGGGGAGGGTTCCATGATGAGGGCACGGAGAAGCCACCCAGCGAGCAAGCAGGCGTCGGTGGGGGGAACCGGAGATGCCAGCAGCCTGACAGTGGACCGGGTGGACGAAAACAAAAGGCAGCCGCGCATTCTGCATCTGCACTTTAGTTTTGCACTTTTCGCTTTCTTTGCATAAATTCTCGCGACCCGGGCACAAACCGAGTTTACTGTGCTGAAAAAATGAGCACGCACAAAAAAAAAAATAAAATAAAAAAAATCAAAACAGAAAAAACTGTAGAGTAGTGGCAAGAGATATTGTGAGGGTGGGGAGGCAACCAGCTAGATATAAGCAAATGGTGTACAAGATTTTCCGTTGAATTTTAAGCCAAACACAAAGGCATAATGGGAAACGCCAACAGAGCGCATTGAAGTATGCGATGCAAAGCGGCAACACCAAAAAGACTAGCTGGCAAATACAGATACACATTCAGATACACTGCAAAACATAATCATACTGAGTTGTGAAAAATCATTTGTGAATTTTAGAAAAGAGTCTTTTTAAGATAAACATTTTTCAATAATACAGTTCATATGATTGTCTTTTAAAAGGAAGCGTTTTAACAAAATGTTTATTTAAAGTTAGAAATTATTTCAAGAAAGCAGTAAGTTTTGCTAGTTTCTAGAAATACTTTCAATATTATTTTTTCGAAATATTTTTTTTCCCACAGATATGTTAATATTAGAGTGATTTTTGGTGCACATTTTTTTCCACTGTACACACACACACAATCTCACTCACAGATACAAATGCAACAATACAAAGAACTTTCAGGGCCAGTCAACGGAATGACAGAAATGAACAGAGTGATGTGAGCCTTCTGACTGCGTCTGTGACTGTGGTTGAACGTGGCCTCGTGGGCTGTTAGTTCGGGGCGTGGCAATGGCAGCTCTCAAGGCAACTTGTTCGTAAACATGGATCATAAACTTTGATGGGAAGACAACTACAACAACAACAGCAATAACGCTGATGCACACAGTTGAATCTGCAGCTAAAAACAGACAAGAGGTCATCAGAGATAATTTAGTAGCTCTTTGCGATACTTGGCCGACCCTAAGGCTGAGTGGCTTCACAGCGCATCATAACTTGCAAGAATTCTGAATTCGAATTGAAACTTTATGATGCGCCAGAGATTCGCCTAGCACTTGACCCAAATGACTTGCGAATAGCGAAATGAGTATTCTGATTACGCTGACATAAACAATATCATTAATTATAATATACTACCTAATTATAAACCCATAATTAGGTTTTTTTTTAGTTGTTTTTACTTACAAGCTTAAATTTTTTAGTCTTAAACATAACCCACTTCAATAACATAAATTATGGTTTATTTTAATGAATCACATTTGCAAAAGCTAGACAACAATATTATTGTGGGAATGAGAGTAATATTTTATGATTGAACTAATAATTTTGCAGTAACACTTGAAATGAGAAACAATTAAATATTCAATCCAAACGTAATCAGATACAATCATTTAGCGAAGTGCGAAGTGGACTTGTTTTCATTTCAGAAACACTCGAGCCTTAACTAATATTAATTATATGTGTTATTAATTAATTAGTTATTCATTTGATTTATTTAACATGCAGTAACATTTTTTCCATATTGTGATTACGTATATATATAAAGTTAATAGGAAACATTTTTATAAGCTGTCATCAGCCATTTTTTTAAATAACAATATTTATGAATATTAATAATACGAAAGCTATATAGAAAAAATTTAAATTGAACATATAAATAATCCGAGTAATTTAATTTGACATTGCATAAAAAAGGAAATGTGATATTTTGCATATGTTTAACGTGGAAATATCTAGGAACACATATATATTTATGGGATTCAAATATTTGTGTAATGATTATAGTTTGCCTTTACTAAAATATATAATTAATTAGCTGAAACTTTGATGTTAATGCAGCGGGTCATCGAAGTACTTGCACTGCAATCGGAATTAATAAATAGTTTTGGTTCGTTGTTGTTGTTTTTACTTTTTGATATGTTTGACTGAGCGCCAATTAACTTTTGAAGAGGTTAAAAGCCAATTGCTGAGAGCTGTTAAAGAGCTGGCAAACGCAACTAGACTAAATAAAGCCTGATGAAATAAAATTCATTTTTGATGTTGATTTTTTTTCTTCCTTTTTTGTGCCACTTACAGGTCCATAGAAACGTTGCGAGCGGAAACGCCCGAGGAATTCTATGCGCTGAAAGAGGCACAACAACAACAGCTGAACGATGACCCGGATGACAGCCAGCTCAATGCAGGACACGATACAACAACAGCAACAACAGCAACAACAACAAGAACAACAGCAAAGGGTAAAGGAGCGGGTGAAAGAGTGGATAACAAGCTGCAATTGAAGAAACTCAAATTTCGCAGCGAGTTGCACGCCTTGGCGCTGGAGGGTGGCGATGTGGCACGAGGCTATTGCTCATGCGATGAGCAGTGGACAACCAACTCATCGTCGTCGCCCACATCGGTGACTATGTCGCCCACACGGACGACAACCGGAAGTGCCAACACCAAGCCTGATGTCGCCGGCGGCAGCAACGGAATTGTCAAAATGGCGGCATTAAAACCGCGCAGCTCAGCCGCCGGCACTCGCCTGAAGCAGCAGCATCATGTGCGCTTCTCGGACGAGAAGAACTTCTCTGATTAGAAAGAGAAAGGGAAATGGAAAGAGAAAGAGAGAGTACTCGTAAACTACTAGACTGCACCTAATCTCTGTTTTGTGTATAAGCAACATTTTGCGTAGCGTTAAGCAAACTGGTTGGGATTTATAATATAAGACCGTAAAATGAAAGTAAAAGTATAAAAGTAAATATGCAAATCGTATAAACTGAAAATATTTAAGCGTTGTTAGACGAGATCATAAGCTAAGAATGAAGAATGTGTAGTTAAAAGTTTGTAGCTCTTAAGCGCTCTGTGTAAATACATATACTTAATCAAATAGAACAAAATGTTAGTCAATGTCAGTGTTTAGTTACTAATTAGATCTGTTGTGAACTATATATAAACATATATATATATATATATATATATACAAATATAATGTGTCTGTAAGCTGCATGGGTATATAAATATCGATCATTTTATCGTTTAAGTGTAGCACACAATTTTTTCTACCATTCAGCAAGAGTAACTAGTTAATAATAAATAAGAAAGGAAATCGAAAAAAAAAACAACAAATTTCATCAAAAAATATCTTTCAATAATTTGGCAAAACAAGATTTTGAAGAGCACATGCAAAGTTTCATAATTAAATTGGCGTTCAGCATTGTAAATAAATTAGTAAAAGTTAAGGCCGAAATTCTCTAGAATTATAAAAGACACAAAAGGAAAATGGAAACCCAACTAAGTAAACCAATATAAACTAAAACAATGTGGTATTATTTACTTCAAGTAAAAAACTAAAACAAATATTTAAAATGCATACAAAACAAGTATAAAACAATGGCTCAACATCAATTCCATTAATATTAGCAATAAGATATTTATAATAATTCAATCCAAAATGAATGGTTAGCTATTTTACGAAAATGCTAAAATAAATATTAAAAAAAAAAACAATGATCTATTTGACCTGGTATGAAAAAAATGTGTTTAATTATTATTATTTATTGAATCTTCTGTTCAAATGTTGAATAAATTCGCGAAAAGTGGCATTTAATTACAAAGTGTGCAATAAATAGTGTTATTCACAGACACATTAAAACAATCACTTGATTAAAAAATAATTTCTTTTTGCAAAGCGCATGGGATTATCACAAATCAAAACTGAATGAACAGATTAACAACCAAAAACTCTTATTAATTTAATTTATTGCATTTATACTTGGCTTTTAAGTGTTTTTCTTTTTTTTTGTGTTTAAATTCAAACTCATTATCAAGTGTATAAATAAACTTCAAAATTCCATTATTGAATTGAAATTTGGTGTCGATCTTAATTTAACTATAATCCAATCAACAACCACAATTTATTTGTATATAATAGTTATTATCATTATTCTCTAAAAATGGTCAAAATTTAAGCAACAACAAATTATATAAAATGTATTTATGGCAAAATTTATAATCGTCTAGTTACAAATACGAAAATAATACCATTAAGTCATAATAATGAAAATAAACCAATCGAAAAAAAAATGCAGAAAATAAACAAATACAATTAAAATAAACCGCATTATTGAATGACAATTTTTAATGGTTCCTTTTTTTATTTATGATGTTTATACTCATACCACAACGCGTAAGTATTTATAGAACATATTTTGTATTAATTTTTCAACTTGTGAAGTAAATTTATTAAATTAGATATGATTTTATTAAATCCCGTTATTGGATTTGCTTAGAAAATATATGTAAGCATATTTTCTTGAGCAACGCAAATCATCAAAGCAAACAATCCGATATACAAAATAACAACTCCAGTTAAAATATTATTAATATTATAAGCAGGTCATAAAATCGAAACAAATTTAAGCTCCGATTCTGGTTTGAAGTTAACCCAACTTTTTCCCTTTTTTCCCTAAAATAATCCCTTAACTGTATCTCAAATAGCTCGGAAACAGTAAGCAACTATCGCAGAGCAATTTGACACCCACCTCATATGGATCTCCATTCAAAAAGATATTGAGTGAAAGTGTTCTGCGCTTGATTACTTTATCTATCACTGGCACAGTAGAAGAGGGTTCTCAATTCTTTGGAAACATATCCGATAGTCAGCCCTGACAATTGGCTATGTACATCCAAGCCACAGAAAGGAACAAAGTGCCTCAAATTTAGTAAATTTATTAGAAAGAATAACTTCGCCAAAAAATTCAAATAGTGCTGAAAACTAAAAAGTTCTTCTGGTTTAAATTAGAAAATATTTCTATGCAAACATTAATTTTTAATAAATACGAATAAAACTTGGTGTCCCGTTTGCTGTTATGTATAATTATCTTTCTATATTTGTATATGTGAAATTTTAAAATACTAATGTTCAATTACACCACTGTTTTATAAATATACATTCTGAATAAAAGTGAGCCAAAAGTAAAGCGATTTTCTAAAATTTAATGTGATTCTTATTCCAATACAGAATACTTAAACAAGTTTTAAATATCAGCAAATCATCAGTAGTTTTGAAATATTAAAAAAATTAACAGAAAATCAGAGAATCCTCAAACAAAATAATTAGCCCTCATTTGTATTTAAATATGAGCGAATACGCACAAATTTAACGCATTTAAAATGGATCACTTCGTTCAGTTAGATAAAAAACAAGTCTATAAATCGTCAGCGTACAAGTCTCAGTAAAAGTCTCTAATCCTTTCCAATCAAAGCATCAATGTCATTTATTTGCTTCGATGTTTTGCACGATGTCTTCATTCACACATCATAGTCGATTGAGGGAGAAGAGATACTAACTGCTAATAAACGGCTATAAAACCATAAGTCCCACCCACTCAAAGGTCTCTGGTATGACTCTATTTTAAATGCTTTCGTTTATACCATTTTTTTATTATTCTTTTTTTTTATTGTGTTCTTTTACAATTTTAATGGCCGCTTTTTATGGTCACATGGCAGCATCCCAGTTCCCAGCATGCTGCGGTTATTAAATAAAGTTTTATGTGCCCAATAAAACACTATGAGAGCTCTGGACCAAGGACAGAGATGGTTGCATCGATGTAGTACACAGAGCAAAATTCCAAAACTATCTTAAATGACAAATTATAAACTGAAATACAGATCAACAATATCTACTCATGATTGGATTTGTCAAAATTGAAAAAAAAAAATACTTTTTTCCTTTAATAATAAAATATTTTTAATTTTATAGATATATAGATTTTTTTTTGTCTGTGTATAAATGGATATTTTTGAAGCCGTGTTCTTTGCTCAAGGTTACCATTGCTGCGGGGAAAGGACAATGAAATTATTATTAAGCCCGGCTGCAAACATGCCTCAAACTCAACTGTTCGGTCTATTGCCTCCTCATGACTCCAACCTCCGCCCAGCTGTGGCATGCAAATGCATTTGCATATATTAACAAGCTAGTAGCCAGTGCAACCCGTCAGCAGCCCGACAGCAACCCGCTGTTTCCTTTGGGAGCTGGTGGTGCTGCTCTTGCAGCTTGTTGATGTTTGTCCAAAACTATTCCAATTAAATTGCCAACAAATAAAAATATATAAAACACTTTAAAAAAATCCCGCTGGGCATTTTGTTGCTGTATGTTCTGTTTGTTGTCCCTTTACCCTCCCTGCCCAACACCCTATACTTTGGCAAGCTTTGTTGTTTAGTTTTGTATTGCATGCAACGCGACCAAAGAGATGCCGCACAATTTGATTGTAGGGTTCTTTTTAATACCCAAAAACCCTAAAACCATTTAAAATTGTTTTCGAAAAAAGAGTGTTTGCGCTATCAGCTTTTTGATAGTTATTTTCACGTTATAAAGTTTAGCCGAATACACTTAGCCAAACTCTTAGTCTTCTCTATCAACACTTCGTTTATTTGAAGCCAAATGCTAAACCTTTTCACAAAGAGAGTAAGAAACGATCGATTGCCTCGAAATGAAGGTAAAATTATAAGCGACAGCTATGCGAAACAGCTGATTTGGCTGCAGCAGCCGACCGATCAGCGAACGCCCTTTATCGAGAGAGAGAGAGAGAGAGAGCTACACAAAGAGAGCTCAGCACGAAGAGAGCGCAGCACGAAGAGAGCTCAGCACGAAGAGAGCGCAGCACGAAGAGAGCTCAGCACGAAGAGAGCGCAGCACGAAGAGAGCTCAGCACAAAGAGAGCGCAGCACGAAGAGTGCGCAGCACGAAGAGAACGCTGCCTTCAGCGCTGGCTGCAGCTCAAACTGTACTTAACTTAATGTGGCTATGTAATTAAGACTAACAATTAGCTATTTGTATTAAGCCAAAAATTCAAATTCAAATATGTTAACAGCACATAAACAGTTTAAGTTCTGTGCTGCTGCCAACAAAGTGTAAAGTAAAATTGAGCAAAAATCGTGTAACAAAGGTTCTCATTTATATTGAGAATATTGATCAGCCCATTTCAAAGATAACCCATTGATAGTCTAGAAAATATTATATTATATAGTTTTATTATGCTTTATATTGCATTATATCGCTTTGTAATCAACAACTACTCATAATTAAACTTTATATCTGACTTGAACTTTTTATTTGCTACCAATAAAAAGAAAATCTTCTGGTAGGCTACAATTTAATATTATATATATATATATATACTGCTTTTTTTTATAGCTGTCCCATCTTAAAATTTTTGTTTGTATAAAAAAGTTCATCATTTTAAAATTATCTTTTATAAACACTACTATTATTTTAAACGTAGTTTTGTATATTTTGATAAAAGGGTATTTTATTTCTCTCGCTACAAGTTTAAGTTTAGTGCTTAAGGCTCTTTGTATAAGTTAAATAAATGTTATCAATAATAGATTAACATCAAATTGGTTACACTCATTTTAATTATACTTACAATTTATTTTTTCATTTATTGCAATTTCCTTAAAGTGTGCTTTTAGTTGAATTATGAAACAAACAGTTTTTAATTAACGAGAAAATCAATCTTAGATTCAAAAAAGCACTGCCTAAACTCAATCGTGCGTCTTAGTTCCTGTTGATCTTTGTCCAAAAACCATCCGTATAGAATACCAATTACCAATTATATTTAAGGAAGTATTAGCCAGGGTACTTACTAGTCAAAACACATTTGGTTCTTACTCATTTTATGCTGATGATTTTTCCGAAAAGTTAAACCTTGCCAAAGCAAAAGTTTTAAGCGCAAATTTCATTACGTGTTTAAAAATGTGTCGATGGCAGCTTATGTCAGTGTATGTTGCAGATACTTATATATATATATATATATATATATAAATATATATATATATATTTATATATATCTATATGCCTGCAGGCATAATTAATTTCAAATTAAACACATTTGAAATATATGTAGCCATTTAAATGGTTGCAGCTTATCTGAACAGAAGTTTATATTGTTAGATAAATTTCTGTTGTTTTTATTTTTGTTATTAACATAATTAAAATTAAATAACTTTTTCATGGTATTGATTTGTGCATATCAGATTTCATCTTGTTTCATACATTGATTTTAAAAAATGTGTAATTTCGCCTTATTTAACAGCAATTATTTAAATAAAGTAGACAAGCTGATTAGTATATTAAACCTTTTTTATTCAATTCAATTGCAACAGCCTAAATAATATATAAGTTAATTATAACTTGTTTGTTTTATATATACACCCATTAAACACACAAATTATTATCAAAAATATATTCTGGATCCATGTAAATAACTAAAAAAAAATGTGACACAATATTTTAATCAACTTTTGTCTTCTTACTTCTGATTTGAGATAAACGAAAAAGATTTTCCAATCTATAAAGAACAAATATTGAACTCAAGTTATAAATTGAAATCAAATAAACGTTGAGCTTATTTGGACCATGTTTTTAAAAAACAATTATGAAATTGTCAAAAAACAATACCATCAAAAAGGATATTTTTTGTTGTAAAAAAAAACCCATAAATTTGTGCGCCAAACAAATTCCACATTTTGATTACATTGAACCTAATGTTTCCACCAATTTAGGAATATATATCACACCTGATAACAACATGTGATAACATTCCTTTGATGGGTCGTTAGTTTTTTAATATGCGATTTTTATTCCATAAACTAAATGCGAAAAATGTGTTGAGTAAAACCCATCTCCAAAAGGGAGCGAACGGTGCCTGGATGGGGGACAAAACAAGGTGACACTTGGTGGCTTTTTAATTCTAAATGTTTTATTGTTGAAAATTTTGCAAATTACTTTTTATGAGAAATATGCAAAAACGTTGTCGTTTGCCAATGTAAACGACGCACATAAAAACTTGATGACAGGTGTAGCAAATTATGATTATTATTTTAAATACCAAGTCACACACACACACAGACAGACAGACACACACACACACAGACAGACACACACACAGACAGACAGACAGACACACACACACTCATGCCAACCCCTCAAATCACTTTTGCGAGCTTTTTATGCTTTTGCATCCTGTTTTTTATATATTTGCCAGCATTTCGTTTGAAAAACTTTGTTTTGGTGGAGGGAAAGGAATTGTTAAATATTATCTAATAGTTTATAACCAAAGTATTTTAGCTTCAAAAGCAGTGTCATTTAGCTAACTAATCAGTTTTCGATGGATTCTAATCTATATCTAATTTATATAGATATAGATATAGATAAAAAAAAAAACAGATATAAACTTCAATAAATATTTCAATATAAAATAAAAATACTCAAATAATATTATTAAAAATATTAAAAATTCTACTTAATAGAAATACTAATAATAATGAAAGTAAAATAATCCAATAAATAAATGTTTGCTTATAATATTATTTGTAATAATAATAATTTGAAGCTAGGAAAAAATTCAAAAATATTTTTACATAATTAGTATTAAGTCTTCAAAATACAAATCATCGCATAATTGGCTTGAATCCCCCCCCCCCTCTCTACTCTCTCTCTCTCTCTCTCTCTCTCTCTCTCTCTCTCTGTCTCTCTCTCTCTCTCACACGCTCTGTATGAAATTTATAGCCTTCTCAGATGCGGGCAGAATGGTCCTTATTAACGAGCCTCACCTTTGTCAAACCTGCCTCGCATCCTCCACATGCTCCCCTTGGATGCCTGAATTTAAATTCGCGTCTACTTTTTACAATATGAGAAAACACAAGGCGGGATTGCTCATTGAGAGCCTTTGTTTCATGTGCAAGGACATCTGCCTTGTGTGATCACATTTGCCCAACGTGGCGTTAATTAATTGAACCTTGCTTACTTTCTGCAGGAATTTCTTTTTTTTCCAGCTTTTGTTCAATTTACGCTTTGCGACTCATTAAACTTGGGGTCTAAGTCGTAATGGATTCGATGTTTTAGGGTATACTATATATATAGGGTATACTAATTAATGGGGTTCAGTTTGTAACTCATTGAAGGAGATGTATTCGATATGGTAATGCTTATTCTTGATCATTCTCATTGTTTGCCAATATATTGTAAACATTACTTGCCAAGAAACTATTATTATTAAAATTATATATTATCAATATCAATATCGGTGTACTAAATCTGATAGCTGGCATAGTATTTATTATATATATTTTACATATCACCAGTTAGATTGCCATCTGCAAGGGTATTTACTATTCGGTAAGCCTAAGAGTGGATTTGCTTCCTGGATCTCTTTGACTTTGCCCTCATAAAAGTCAAAAGTTCGAGCAACAACAAAAACAAACAAAAACAACAACAACAAGGATGGAAGCAACAGAGCACAGAAAGTGTAAAATTGTTTATTCTCTCACGGTTTACATGACGTATGCGTAATTTATGTCTTAGGTGAAAATAAATGTGAAAGCAGCAGCAGCAGCAACAGCAGCAGCAGCAGCAGCAGCTGCATCGGTCACATAAGTGGTTTAATATTTCTAAACTTTCTACGCAAATTTGATGAATGCCTTCTGCATTCCTCTTACGAGTTTTCCAAACACTGTGAGCCATGTGTGAGTTGATTGTGGATTGGTTTGGAGACAGCATAGAAAAATATATATTTTATAGACTCTCTCAAAAGTACACAGAATGAGGACGACTAGCAGATACCCTGCAAACAGCTGTTAGATACATAATACATTTGATTCTTATCAGATCTTAAATTGCTAACGGATATCGAGTTGTGTCGATATTGCAAGGATTAGAAACTATCGATAAAATGAAATAAGCTGATCTGCTTTTGATACAAAAGGCTTTAAATTTGAAATTTAAGTATAGTCTCTTATAGTCTCCGAGATCGGCTAGTTTATCAAAGACAGAAAGGACTTAACTGAATAAAATCTGTATTTCAGTTTAAATATTTCAGTGCACAGAAAAATAAGCATCGATATTTTTGTTTAATATATTTATTGCGTATGATTTTGAATGGAACGAATGTATTTTATAAAAACCAACTATGTTTTTTAATAAAACGTTCGATTTCTTCTCTTGTTCGCTGGAAGTTCGATAAATCTGAGCTTTTGCAAAACGGTCACACAATACACAAAATAATTTTTTTTTGGGTGACCATGCTACTTTGTCCTTTGTAGCTATATATTTATATTGCGTAATAAAATTAACAGCGGAATAATTAAATAATGGAAAAAATCAATGTGTTTCTAGTGTAATTATTTAACTTTTTCTTTTCCCTATGAAAAACAAACTTATTGCAAAATTTTAATTATTCGCGAATTGGGTTCGGTTTGTCTGCGTTGCCAGATGGATGAAACGCTTGCTTAAAGAAAATAATAATTTATTATTTAAAAATAAAGTTAAGGTATAACATCAGTTAATTAATTTAATGCAGTTTTAAAGTATTTCATGTTTCAATAGCTTTGTATCAAATTTCGAAAGATGACCATAAATACTAACCAGGGCTTCGCAGCAAGATGTGCGCTAGTATTTTTTGAGGCGTTTTTGGTATTTGCATCTCAGCCCGTGTTGAGTTGACGTGACGGCTGCTCAGAGTTGCCACTACGATTTAGTTTGCTAGAGACATTCGTGGTGTGAACATACGTTCGTATGTGGGAGTTAGCAACATTTGAATACTGTGCTAACACTTGGCAACTCAAGATAATACATATGCATTTGCACACACAGAAACATATGCAGATGCAGTGCATATAGCGACCAAGATCAGCGTACGTAGTGGCAAGAATCTAGCGACAAGGCAGAGGGAGAAAGAAAACAACAAAAAAAACAAGTGAAAAATGTAGCAACAAAAAGATTGTTATATGCGGTTGTGCCTGTTTTATGTGTTTAATAAGCGGGAAAATAAGAAAAAAGCCAACTTGGAATAATCGAAGGCAGTGGGTAATTTCTAAATATTGAATTAATAAGTTATTTAAATAACAAACAACAACAATAAGAAAATCGAATCCGAAGCACTAAAAAACGAATGAAATGCGCGTGTAACAGAACGAGAGAGCGAGAGCGGAAGAGAGAGAGAGAGCTCGGCTGAGCAAAGCAAAGCAATTCAAGCAAACGACAAACACACACATATCAGCATAGAAACATACATGACACACAAGTCACACACACGTGCCGCTGCCAACGTCGACGCGCCGTCTGTTGTGTGCCCAGAGTTAAAGGTCTCTCAAACCATTTAAAGCGGGGGCGGTGGTACTAAGAATTAAATGTGTATATGCGTGTATATGTATGTGTATGTGTTTGCAGGCGATCAACATTAAATTTTGATACAAATTGCATGCTAAATGTTTGCCTCGTTTTGGGAGCATTTCGCTGCTGTTTCTGCTGCTGCTGCTGAGTTGGCAACACTGCTCGAGAGAGCACAAGCACACACACACTCACACATACAAACGCTCTCGCACATGCAGTTGCTCTTACTCGTTCTCTATCTCTCTCATTCGCTCGCTCGCTCGCTCATTTAAATTTTCCTCAATGAATGAAAATTTTTCACGGTAAAGTGTTCGTCGGTGTAGCTGTGACAGTCGCAGTCGTCTTGTTTTGCCGTTTACGCGAGCAGAGCGGCACAGTCAAACAAATTAAATGAAAGTATATAAAAAATAAATAAAAAAAAACATATACATGTGTTGTAGCTAAAAATTACATTTACATATATACATACTAAATTTATAATACATGTGCAGTATTTGTGTTTTTTTGATTTCGGGTGTGTTACAAAAAATTTAATTCTATGCCATTTTGCATAACAAAAACCACAATGCAAACAGCCCCTGGGCAAAAATAATAACACGAGTGACAAAAACAAAAAAATACACGCACACATACAGACTAACAACAAAAGTATACGCAACCAGCAGCAGTATCAGACGGACGCCTACGTCAATAAGTAAAACGGTAAGCGCAAATTCTCTCACTCATAAAACTCTCGCGTGTGCTCTCGCCCACTCTCTCTCTCTCTCTCTCTCGTTGTTTGCCGCCCCTGTGTCCATGTTCTTGTTGTGTATTTGCCAATTGGAAAAATTCTTGATTCTTTGTTTTTCAACATGCGAAAATACACACACACATGCATAGGAACTTACACTTGCTCTTACGACAGGCTGCGGCAGTGGCAGCGAAGTTCGCTTCATTCATTTCTACAGCAAGACACTCAACACTCACACGCACACACACACGTATAACACGCGTAAATAGTGTTACTCTCGTACTCTCTCGCGCTCGCCTGTTCACTCATGCTGGCTAAAATAGAGTGACCATAGTGCATCTGCTTTGTGTTGTAGCTGGTCAGGCCAGAGAGAATCAAAGAGCAAAAGCAAAAACAAAAAACCAGAGCTCTGTTGCTATTCTAAAATGTTGTCTATTGTTGTTGTTGTTGGCTGCTCACTACTATATTGACATACAAATTATACCGACAATACTAATTTTTTGTTCTTTTGTTGTAGTCTCCCATTATTATTTGTGCTTTTTTTTAAACAATTTTCGCATAAAACAAAAGCCACAGAAGCTTTTCGGCTCGACAATAAAAAAAAGCAACGTTAAAAAATGAGCAGAACAATGTACAGATTATCTAGCAACCCAATCAACAAACACATTTTGAATTTTAGATTAACTATTGGCATCAGCTACCGAAAAAAAAACCCACACTACAAATTTTGAATTACAAATTAGCATACTCTGTTTATACTCTATGGATATATATATATATATGTCATTTTGTCATTGAGTTGGCAATAAATTATAATAAATATCAAATTAATTAGCACAACAATAACAAATGCACTTGGAGGCCACTTACAAAATTGTATTTCCTGTTCACCATTGTTTGCCAGTCTACACACCACTGTGCAGCTCACGCATTTCACACTCACACACAGCCACACACCCATGCATGTGCATGTCATGTGTGTGAGCAAGTGTTTGTGTAATTAGCACTCGCTCTTTACGCTGCAGCTCTGCCAGCGCATTGAGCTCTCTCTCGCTCTTTCTTGCTGTTTGTAATTTACATTTGATTGTGCGTGAGCGATAATTACCAGCAAATTACGAAAACGCACTTGGCAACAACAAAAACAATGACACTGAGTCGTTTGCAATTTTCCGTACAGGCAACAGCAGCAGCAGAGGCATACGCAGCTGCTCAACGCGTGCTCAATTGAAATTTATTATTTGAGTTTTTTGGTCTCACTTGCAAACTATCCAATTGGATTTTGCTTTTGTTGCTGTAATTATATTTGATTGAGTCTCTTTCGTTTGCCTGTATTGTGTGTGTGTGTGTGTGTGTGTGTGTGTTTCGGTATATATATATATATATATATATATATATATATTATATATATATATATATGTGTGTGTGTGTGTGTGTGTGTATGTGTGGCAATGCAAATAGTCTGAAAATGGAAAACAACAGAATGAAAAACAATAGCAAAACAATAATTTGCCACTTGCTGCATTGAAATTTGTTTGAAATTGGAGAACATTCAAAGTGGTCAAGTTTCTAGGAATTTTTGATGAAGCCCGCTAAAAAACCAAATAATAGAACAACTTTTTGTTTCACTTAGACACACACACATGTCGTCATTGCATAAGAAGAAGAATATAGAAGATACTTTCAATAGATGTTTAAAAGCACGCTTGGAAAGAGCTTCATTGATTAAGAGCTGAAGCTGGAATAAATAAATAAATATATAGTATATAGATATAGAAAATATAGTAGGCACTCTAAAATAATTACAGATATTCATTAAGAATTGTTTCTTTAAAAAACATATATATTCTGTAGCCGATTTCCCAATTAGTAGCAATTCAGTCATGAAAGAATATAAAATAAATAAATATATATATCTAAGAAAAGAAGAAATTCACAATATATTTATCTAAAGTTTACACCTAAGAATAGGGGTGGGAGTAAGGGTAGAAGAAGACGTGTGGGGGGGGGTGGGGGGGGTGGGCTAAATCATACTACCAAATAAGCACACGTTGTTTGTTTTAGAAGTGTGTAGTGTATTTAAACCTATTTTTATAGTTTTCATTAGCTTTATTATACGGCGCACGTTTTATTTGCCATTTTCTTATTCTTTTTTGTGGCAGTTGCGGCCTTTTATAGCAGGACAAGTATGTTGCTTATGGTATGCTGCAAGTTACTCAACTATACACTGCAAGAAAAAATTACGTACTTGTACCTGTTGAGTTTATTAGATGTATAATATGATATTTTTCTAAATATTATACACAGCGAATACAGCTTAGACCAGACCAATTTATTTATTTTGAATTCTACACAAACCTAAAGCGTTAACTTTAATCGGCTTACAGCCTTGAAAAAATTGCCTTCTGGCGGATCAGACATCGTTATTCATTATGTGTATTTATTTCAAAATGTGTCTCACATAATCGCTGCTGCATCAGATTATTGTTTACATTTACATTGCTAACACAATGAGATCATTAAAGTTTAAAAGCCCCAACGACTACAAACACACACACACACAAAGAGCTTTATTTATGCCCAACTACAATATCAATCCATCACAAAAGAAAAACATAAACTCGAAATTGCCTAAATCCGAGGCAAAAAACAAGATCAAGCAGACAGAAAAAAATAAAATAAAGAAGCTGAAGAAGAGGAAATAAATAAACACAAAATGAAAAGAAAAGCATTTGTAATGGTCTTATGTATATGAGCCTTGTTGCTGCTGCTGCTATGCTGCTGCTGAGCAGCTCCATTTTGGTGTCCAACAAATGCCCATGGCATCATATGGCTAGCAGCTACAACAACAGAGAATATCAATGTGAAGCGTAGACGACAGAAGAACCGAACCGACGGCACCAACCAACAGCAGCAGCAGCAAAGAGCAGACAAACGCAGACAGTAGTAAATCAACTAAATGATGCATTCTTAATGATGATGCATAGCAAGATAGCTGAAGATGCGGGGCATACTAAATTAGAAATCATGTTTATGATCTTGTCCAGATGCCATTTGATATTGTTTGGCAATCGATCATTTTAGATTTACACAAAATATGGATTTCTTCTATTTGGAGTAGTCAGCTTGTCATTTTTGAATCTTGATTAAATACAGCTTCAGATTTAAAAAAAATTAAAATAAAATCTTCAGATTTAAAAATAATTAAAATAAAATCTTCAGATTAAAGCAATTCAATTTATATTTAAAATGTAAAAAATATATAAGGTTATCTAGCAATGCTGAAATGTCGATGTTTGATTGGCAATCGATTATTTTAGCTCAAGATAAATAACAATAGGGTAAATAGCTAAATTAATTTTGTTATTTATTCTACTGCAAATACAATTCCCAAATATTAAAAGAAATCAAAATAAATATAAAAATATTTTTGTACAAACCTGAAATATAATAACGCATTTTAAAAAAATTAATTAAATAGATAAAAATACTCGAACGGAAGCCACCAAAAGATATTTAAGGACTAATAAATAATTAAATTAAAAGAGATATTTGAAGGATAATAAATAGATAAATTAAAATGAAAATATAAATTGAAGATTATCTGGAAACAAAAAATTCCTATGTAAATAGTAAGAAAATAAGTTCACTTTAAAAATACCAATGAATTGATCAAAATAAGAAGTAAATAAATAGTATGCATCAATAACATACATTGTATAATACAAATTTTTAATTCCTATACTTTTGGAATTGTTTTGAAGTTCAACGAAGCAATTAGTGTTGCAAAATTAGCTTATGCATAACTAGATAGAGTATCTGCAGCATGGATGACAAAATGCTCTTACATTTTTGAGAATTTCCTTGAGTTGAATATTGTTTTTCTTTTTTTTATGTGTGTCTGTTGCCAAAGGCAGCAAAAAGATTTCACTTGGCTCTTGGGGGCCGAAAGAGTCTGCGGATCGTCGTCAACAATCAGCACAAGATTCAAGATCCGAGCACTCTTGAGCATTAGCTGCTGCCTGCTGCATTATGGAGCCGATGGCAACAACAGAAAACAACAACAAAAACAATAAAATACAACAGCAAAAGCAGCAGACAAAACACAAAAAAAAAACAGTCGATAAGCAGCAACGCGTAGCGTATACGCAGCGTTTTGTGTGCATGACTATGCGTTTGTGTGTGTGTGCCATTGTGTGTTTGCTGTTTTTACTACACAACACTATAGTATAGTAGTGTGGTATGTGTATGTGTATATATGTGTGTGTGTACTATGTACGTTTAACACCAGTAGCTGTCTGACAGCTTGGCTGCCGACAACGTCGCGCCGTTGCTTTTTTTCTTATTTATTTTATGCTGGCTTTTTGTTCGATTTTGTATTATTTATTTTTTTTGTGTTTTTTTGAAGTTCAAGAATATGAAAAGCAAAACGCGTAAAATGAACTAAACGAGAGAAGAAGAAAAAAAGGTAGCCCGACGATTGTATGATGTTGCCAACGCATGCTCTCTGTGTACTTAAACACACACACTCACATGTGTTTGTATTTTTGTGATTGTGACGCTGACGGCGATTACATACATACATAATACACACATGCATACATATACACATATTTGGTAAGCGCTGCCGCTGCCGCCGCCGCCTCTCGCACTTCTTCTTTTTCTTGGTGCTTTTTTTCTTCGTGCTACGTTGTCTCATCTTCTTCTTGTTAGCTTTTGGTCATTTTGTTTGGATTTGTGTGCTGCTGCTACTGCTGCAGACACATGCACAGATGCTCACACACACACACACACACATGCGGTTGTGTAGATTTTTGAACCGGTTCCACATTGCGTTAGTTGCCGTTTTTTTTTTTTGTAGCTCCTGTCATTCTTGTTGTTTTTATAGTACGTGTAAATTGTCGATACGTGTGTTGTTTTTGTTGTTGTTTTACAAATACTACGGCAACGAGTTGTATTACAACTTCTTATAGCATATCTTAACAGCCCGTCGAGAGTCTAAGAAATCAGTTTTTTTCCGTGTGTTTTGTGCTTGGCATTTTACATATTTAAACAAAATGCTGGAATATCCCATTTGAGGTCTCTGCCTTTTGCTAGAACTTCAACTAAAAATCATATTTTAATTCGGAAATTTAAAAAGTATGTAAATAAAAAATTAATTTTTGTATATATTGATGAATCAAAATTGGTTGCAATCTGTGCTGGGTTAATTTTGAATTCAGTTGACCGCAAACTTAGTAATTCGATATGTTTCATTCAAAGTAAAAACGATTCTTGTCTTCAGATACTAAGTCAATCAATTGAGTGTCATACAAAGTGCAGTTGAATGCTATAAAAGCTTTTCTCAAGCTCTCAATTTATGGCTGCTCCTTAGTCTCGTATCGTCTTGTCTCTACCATGCTGACTCTGACCCTAATCCGCACCTGTGTTTTTCGTCTCGACAGCAACTCCACACAACATAAACCGAAACATGCGTTTTGTGGTCTCCAGCAATCTCAGTCAGCAGCGTTGCTAGCTGTGTCAGCGTTTTCGGGATCATTAATTACGTCTGGCTCTGTCTTTCATTCTGCTCTGTTGCCAGCCCCACCCCCCCCCCCCCCCTCTCTCTCTCTCTTTCTCTCTGTCTCACACGGCACACACACATACTCATATGTGCACATAGGCAGTCAGAACCGGAATATTTAAGAAAGGAAACAAGAAGTTTGCACTCACCAACTTAGAGGACAGGCCTTAGGCCATTTACGCCCGCCGCTCGCCATCCATTGTCGCTCCTCCTCGTTCCGTCTGTCGGCATCGGCATTGGCGGCGTCGGCCTTTTCTAATGCGATCGGCTCGGCTGTTCGTATTAGAAATTGTGTATGTCTGTTTGTTTGCACAAAGGCTGCTCTTTGTATGTCTGCAGCTCTGCTGCGCTACTCTGCTGCGCTGCTTGCTGCGTACACGAACTGGAACTGAAACTCGAGAGTTTAGGCCCCGATCTCGATTTTCGAGCTTGTTTCCATCAACGTCTTTTTATACCCTGTAAACGCGCATGTGTCGAAATATCAAACGTGAAAAATATGTAAATTCACAAAGAATTCCGATAATTTCATAAATAATTCCTATCCTTTTAATAAGTTAATTTGTACATCTCTCAATGGAAATTACAAACTTTTTAAACATTTTCTTGGCTACAGGGTATCTGCTGGTAGAGTAATCTTCTGATTAGAGCATTCTTACTTGTTTTTATCTACATATATTTTGAGCCACCGCTGCGGTTGCTGCTGGTGCTGCTGCCACACATCCACATATTTGAAGCATGCGTTATGCCTATTTTTATGCCTCTTATATTGGCTGCTGACCTGCCACCCCCGCCTCCGACTCCTGCTGCCCTCCCTTTGCGCACGCTGCGGTGAGTAAGCGCGCGCCCTCATTAGCATTGGAGCATTATTCACAACTCTCAAAAGAGCCCCTACACTTTAGTTTATTTTATTTATTTACTTTTGTTTCTGTGGTGAATGTGTGAGTGTGTTGCGATAAGCCGACGCATCGGAGACTTGTTTCAGTTGAATGAGGGAAATATACGGACGAGGACTGAGTGTGTTTTATATTAGTAGGTCTCTTTATCGAATTTGAGATTCGAGTTTGTGGCGCATTTGCTAGAATATCCCAACGAAATAAAAGCAAAACTTGTTCCAAATGCCGGCTCAACAAAAAACAAAACACAAACAAAAAAAAACTTTCAATGTTTGCCAGCAATATCATAAATTATGGAATTTGGTACTCTTCCAAAACCGGTCGGCGGCTAATATGCTGTAACAAAAAATAAAAATCCACAAACATACAGGAAATCAGTCTGCTGGTAGGTAACTCGATGCTGAGATAACCAAAAATGTTAACTTTAAAATTGGAAATTTATTGTCTATTGAATTTTTTGTTTTTTAGTTTTAATTAATATTGTTAAAAGTAGTTATTAAAATATATTGCTTGGCTTCGCTTCTACCTTTCCAGTCTCCGGTTCAATTCCAGTCTTAAACTTACCGTTTAAAATGTCATAAGTAGCCAAGCAAAGCAAGATTTTCAATCCAAATAACTGTGAACTGAAACAGATGTCTTCATTTTTTCCGTTTACGTTTCAGATTTTACTTTCATATTCGCTTAGTACTTGCACATGTTTATATATCTAACTTGTGCCCATCTTGCTGCTGAATTACACACATATATATATGTATATATATATATAAATATGTATATATATATATAAATATGTATATATATATATAAATATGTATATGCGAAAGTGTATTTTGGAAAGGGGGCCAAAGTGTTGGGTAAATATTTGTGTGATAAAAGAAATAACAGAATTGGTCGGGTTTCGGTTTAGATGGAATGTGAAATTGCGAAGCGTCATTTAGAATAAATAATAATGATAAGGCAACAATTTTGAATAAGATCCGCATTCTACTTCTATATATATATATATATTAATTTTGAGTGTTTCAAACTGTAAATTACACCCAATATGGAAATGTCGATTGATAAGAACTTAAAGCTAGTTTGATTTATATTCGTTTTAAGTGTGATCGTTAATTATTTGAAATAGAAATCTAATAAGTTTCTAACACTTTCCAGTTTAAAAACACAATTAAAAACTTGATTCTATTTTTCAATGTTTTTTTAAGTCCGGTTTCAATTGTTTTTTTTTTGTTATTTTTTTCTTAATCTATGCCAAAGAGAAAAGGTAAAATACAACAATAATGCAAATGCTGGCTACTTGTGTTCTAAATTTATAGCCTTTGTAAAAGTATTAAATACTATATAATTAAGTGTGTCTGTAACTGCATCTAATTATAGTATTTAAATACAGTAAGGCAAAAAAGCAGTCATCAACTTTGAAGTAAGCTATAAAAAATAATTCCACAGATTAGCAGATTGTTTTCTTAGATTACACACGGAAAAAAATAAAGAGAAAAACTATATTTTTAAAGCTTTAGAAAAGGCTGGCAAAAAAACTGTAGACGACGTAAACACGGCACAGGCGTACACACACACACACACACACATACATACACACACATACACACACACACTCACACACACACTCACACACACACACACACACACACACACACACACACACACACACACACACATACACACACACACACACACACACATGCACAGACACACATACACATATACACACACACATTTAGAGAATAAAAAATCGAAAAGAAGAGGTAAAAGAAGCAAACGCAAAAAACTCATCACGAGAAGAGGAAGCAATAATATAGAACAACAATCGAAAGAAAACACGCTGATAAGTCATATGTAATTTAAATTTGTATTTAAAAATGATAAGCCGGCGGTTCACAAATACTCGAAAGAGACATAGGTGTGTATAGGTATATATATATATTTTATTTTTTTATATGTATAAATGTGTCTGTATGTGTATGTATTTGGACGCGTGTTGTGCTTATGTACGTCGAATTTTTTTTTATTGATTTCGATGCTCGTTGGGCACACACTGAAAATCAAGTTAATACTCTGACACTGTTTGTTTGTCAGTCACTCAGTCAGTCGGTCGGTTCGCGTCGCGCTATCAGTCAGTCTGTCTTTAATACTTACATGTTGTTCGGTGCTTTTTCTTGTGTGTTGTTGCTTTTGGGCCTTGGCCGCACAGATGCAACTGTTGCAGATAAATAGCTTAGATACGAATTTATCCGCTTTGTTTTTTTTTTATCCTTGCCCGATTGATTATTGCGGTACGCGTGCACGCGTGTCTACTAGATGTATATAATATGCATATGAGCACATAGCAACTGCATATTTAACTGTGTTTCTAGCTATTCATAAGTGTGCGTGTGTATGTATGTGTAAGCACATAGACACACACACATACACATGCGATATATTCATTCTTAATGAAATACACATCATTCACTCATTTACACAGATACACACACACACACACACACATTGAAACGTTTGTGTATATTATTATACAATTTTATCTGCTTTGTAGCGGAATGAATGAAAGCTAGACGAGCTTGGGTCATAAAATTTATTGTTTTCAGTAGTTTTTCAACTCGCAACAGACAACAGCAAATTGCATACGATTTTTTTTTTCGACGTACATGTGTGTATTATAGCCACATTTATCTTTCTATTGGAACTTATAAATACATATTTAGCATTTAATATACAAATGCTAATGGCGTCACAGGCTCAAACAATTCGTTTTGGTGTGTTATAAAGTGTTTCATTCAAATGAAGCCCATTTAATCCCAGCATGAAAACAGTTAATGCAGTTATTTGTGGTATTTAAACATCTGTGTATACATTTGTATGAATTTAATTTATACATCACAGTTTTATTTTAATTTAAATGAAAAAAGCTTACCAATTTAAATTTGTGTTCAAGTGCGATCCGATTTTTTCTAATGTGAAATATACGAATCTGTACTACTTAACTCAACCTATTCGAAATCAAAAAGAAATAATGATCAATTCATAAAAAATAAATAATAATAATTAATAAATTTACATGAATTAAATACCAATCCTCATTGATTGATTACGACCAGAACCCATTAAACATGATTAAGAAGGCTATAACAAAGTTGTGCGAAGGTATGTAAAAGATAGATGAAAGAAGCTCTAAACTCATAAAATATATATTTTCTTGATCACCATCTACAGACGATTCTTAATGAATTAACGATTCGATCTAGTCATGTTCGTCTGTCTATTTGTATGAATGAGCCGATCGCAGAGGCCATTCGAGCGAGTGTTCAAACTTTAAATATAGTAAGTACACCATACAAAAATCAATTGTATCAGTAACCTCTATGGTTTACCCAATATCGATAATAATCGATTACCGATAGCAATAAGAACATCATTATTAAACTTGACATTATGTTAATCATCAGACAGAATAGTTAAGGACATCGGCTTCTAGTTATCTTCCAGCGCGCTCTTTCTTACTTGTTCAATTCACTGAAACTAAACACCAGCGCCATACATAATTGGGATTCTAGAGCACCCCTCTCGGTCCGATCATTAACCATGCAAAGACCTTAAATCAAATGAAGCGATACAACGGTAATAACCTCACTGATTGTGATGGCTACTCTGGTCATACTCGTTAACTTGACTGATCATCAGTTCTTCGCATACAAATCGACATATATATACATATATAAACATACATATATACCCATGCAGCATATAAAATTGAAAGAGCACTTTGGCGATTTCCTTGACTATTTGGGCGTCTCGGCCGAGTTGTGCGTGCTTTAAAGCGCCGCAGTGCCAAACAATTTTATTTGGGTTTCTACACGTTTTAAACACAGGTATGCATATGCATGTATATATATATATATATATATGTATTGCCGACGCTTGGCGATATCTATAGTTATTACTCACGGCACGTCACAACAAATATAAATAAATAAAATATTATAAAATAAACACACATAAAGAGACACGAACACCGAAAACGAAACGAAAACTAAATACAGATACAAAGGGAGCCCAAACGATAACTCGAAATTAAGATATGCTTAAAAGGCAAAAGCAAAAGCAAAGGCAAAGGCAAAAGAGACTCGCACATGGTTATGGGGCTCAGTTGCTTGATAATGGGGAGGGGGTGGGGCTGGGGGTGGCTAATTCGGTAGAGCGTCGAGCGGTTGACTCAAAAACTTGTTGACAACAACTCCGCTCGATTATCGTTGGTGTGATTGTGTGTGCAAGTGTGCGATTATGTGTGTGCGTGTGTGTGTGTTTTTATGCCTGTGTTTGTTGGTTGCTATTCAGAATCGGCTGTTACTTTATCTATAAAGTTGCGGTTAATATTGGTATGTATGTATGTGTGTGTGTGTGTAGACGCTGCGTTTGGGTGGATCACAAAGTCATGAATCAATAGGTTTGCGACTGATATTTGTATACCTATTATAGAATTCTTGGAAGCAACATTTTTTTCTCTTAATAATAAAAAGCTATTTATGAATTTAAGTGTTAGATAGTGAAGAATTAAATATAAATAAAAAAAAAATATAACTATAATAAAATCAGTTTAAGTGTATAAAAATGAACATTTATTATGTCTACAAATTATAAAGAAAAAACATCTTATCATTTTATACCTTAATGTGCCCATGTAAAATTGGTGATAGAGCTTTTTTTCTTTATTGGCTCTATTTCTCGCTCTTTATCTCTGTCTATCTCTTAACGTTACTAACGCTTACAAACTATTGGTCTGATTGGATTTATAAATGTTGGACCTCTAAACATTTTTTCATTTATTTTTTTTTTTTCCATTTCATTTATTTTTTATTTTAAATTAAGTTTCCAACTTTCAAATTTGTTGAAATCTTGTTTATTAATTGTCTAAGGAATATACCATGCTTAATTTAGTCTATGATTCTTATAAATGAAACCATAAGCCTAAAATATTACTAAATTAATTACTAAAAATACGAATTCTAGCTAGTTTGGCAGACAATAATTCGTTGAAAAAGTGTCTACATTTAAGGATCAATAATCGCTACTGACTGAACTGCCCTCGCACGCTTATAATTTGTAGTCAGCCATACTCTTTGCTGATATGGCATTTAAAGCATTATTATTGAGTTTGTTGTTGTCTTGCCATATCATAGTATTATAAATACATATATGGCATGGGGGCCTGATTAGTCTCAACTCGTCGTTGCGTTTGTCTGATTGGACGCTCAGTCAACCAGTCAGTCAGTCCGTCAATCAGACAGTTGTTCGCTCATTTGTACGCAGCAGTGTCATTCATTTGCCATTTCAAGTGCCATGCATAGCTAAAGCTATATAAATAAAATATACATACATATGTCTGTACATATCTAAAGCCATTACAGTGCCGGCAATGGTATATGTATATGTATCTGTATCTGTATTTATGTATATATATATATTGTGTATACGTATTTCTTCTCGGTAATAAGCTTTAAACTGTCGCTGTAGTCACTGTAGTTGAGCAGCCAGTTATTCATTAATAAGTTGTTTAGATGTCAATTGTCATACACTGAGTGCATAATGTATATACACACACACATACACGCTGTCAATATGAACATGTGCATATACTATATATACACTTATTGTAAACACTTCAGAAACCATTAACACAGCCACATTTCTTACGCAGTGACTACACTATTACACATTATAGATTCACTTATGCAAATTGTACATAAATATTGAAACTGCGTCCGTGTGTGTGTGTGTGTGTATTATTGGTACATACTGTTCGCTCCGTGACATGTACAAGTTTTTAGTACCCCAATGTGAATCAACCAATGCATTTAATGGCAATTTGAATTGACAACTTTTTCAAGTGTATGTTGATCCATATGAATTTTTTGTATTTCCGTTTCAAACTGGCATTCTGAATAAATCAGGTGTGGCTGCAGATCTCAATTTGTTGTCTTTAATATTATAATTATTATTATTAGGGGGCTTCATCCACTGCATCCTATTAGATCCGATCCGGCAATTTTAGCTCGATCTATAAAAAAGAAGTCGCTAGAGCAAAGTTTCTTACAATTTTTTGAATATCAGAGAGAGAGGATATTATAAAAAAAATGGTTTTGCATATCCACTTTTTAGTAATATTTTTTGTATTAAGAAATATTTTTATTTTTTTGTGTACTTAGAAATTATTTTTAGAAACGCTTTTTGTTTCTTCTAAAATTCAGGGCGATATTTTTCGAAAAATAGTCTAATTGACAATAGAATACTTTGCTTTATAT
This sequence comes from Drosophila ochracea, assembly GCA_035044125.1. Classification (NCBI taxonomy): domain Eukaryota; kingdom Metazoa; phylum Arthropoda; class Insecta; order Diptera; family Drosophilidae; genus Drosophila; species Drosophila ochracea. The sequence goes on from JAWNML010000034.1 coordinate 240,537, forward strand.
ATACATATATTACTGTATTGTTGACGGTGAAGTCAGTTAAGTTTAAAAAATACTGCTACAACCAATTATAATACATATGTAAATATGTTAATTTACAGGCTACTCGTGATAACAATTCTTGAGGTCTAAGAAAACTATAATTAATTGTTTCTTCCAAAGTTCAACAAACTGCCAACAGTTCTATTCACATATAAACAAATAAAAAGAAAATAATTACAAAATATACATTTAAAAAAAACATATATATTTATGTCCACGAAAGTTATCTCCGATAATGAAAAATGTTGAACAGCTTCTATGTTAGTGCTAACTGATTCTAATGTCAATATTAAGTTAATGAACAGACGTTGGCATATGATATAATGCATTTAATCTGAAGTCGTCTCATTCATATGCAACAGCTGTTTCGTGCCGAAGTTCAAACAGTAACCATACAAACACCATTATATTTGTGCCCGTTTAACTGGCAATAAATATTCATATACACATATAAACACACATTTTTGTTATTGATTAAGCTGTGATGTTATAAATAATTAAATTACTTGTTAACTTATTAAGTTGAATGACATTCTGAGCTTACTTTTGTCCCGATAACTACTTCATATGGATAACGATATATTATTGTAATAATTATATAAAGATCAACAAGGAAGAGCATTTAATTTTTGGTGTTTCTCTAACATTAAATTTATTAAAATATCATACGATCAACGCATTTTTGTTTACTATTCCTCTACTTTGCTGCTGATTTGAACTAATCTTTCAGTATTAATCACCACTGGGCAGGTGCTCAATTGTGTGCCGGGGCTTGGCTCGCAAGTCCCAACTCGCAGCGGGAACAATGCATGTTTGGAGAGAGGCAGAGTAGGGCGACGGGCAACAATAAAATTATCGTGCAATCAACTTGAAACGACTTCATCAATCAAGTAGCCAATAAATCATATAATAAATTACTTTATATCAAGACAAAGTGGTGTCAACCCTAGCCTAGCCCAAGCAAAGCAATCATAGTAGACACGTTTTCTCTTTTTGGGGTTCTACTTACAATAGTATCAATGGAATAGCTCAACATACACACGCACACACACACACGCACTCACACACACTCAGTTCGCAGAACTCGCACGTTCTTTTTCAGTATGCAGTAAGTAGTTAAGTACTTGTCTCTTACTAAAAGTGAGCGACTGAATTTGTGTTTATTTCTATTTCTCTTTTTGTTTCGATAGGACTTATCTTGTGATTTGTTGTTGTGCGTGTAACAATTTTGTGGTGGACAATTTTCAATGAATTTCCAGCATTTGTTAATTTCCAGTTGGTAGCATACATGTATTTACTTGATTGAAGTATGCTTTCCTAGACATGCGCAGACTTCATTTCAGATAATTTCTAATGCACATAATTCTAGATACGAAATTGCCTTTTGATTTGTTTACTTTCCCATTTTAATACCTTGACAGAGGGTTTTGGATCTACATCCCCAACCTATTTAAAATGTGTAATAACTGTATGATGACTTACTTTCCTATTGTCAGTTGCTTATTTCGTTGCGTTTCGAGTTAGTCATTGTGATTTGATATCATATATCTCATATAGGATCGGTTAAGAAACGCAGAATTGCCTAAGCCAAATCATAAATACTATCAGCCAGTCTTTCATGTTGATTTTAGTTTCAAGTTTGCTTAGAAACAGCTGCTTTCAGAGTATCTCCTATTCGAGGTCGCACTCTACTAGAGCATTCTAACTCGTTTGTTTTTCTATTGGCTGACCAAATTTTGGATTCTTATTTCATTTGCAGCACTTAGAGTCTGAGACGATTGTCTGCGCATTCCATTCGCCTTATTGCCGCCGAATGTCGACATTCGTAGGGTTTGAACATCTAATTAGGGTATGGGCTCAAGTTCCTTAGTACAACATGAATCCGTTAGTTGTTGGCAGGTGTGTTTCGGGTTGTGGTTGGGTGAATTGGGGTGGGGACGATTGGGGAGGGGGAGACCTAAACAATTTACTGCTTTGGGCTACCTGTTAAAACGTAAAGTAAACAAAGCGCATGAGGCACATTTAAGAGAACACCACCAAATTACACACACACACGCACACACACAGATAGGCATGCCCCCTCCCCTCTCCGTGCCCGCTGTGCCACTTGAAAAGCAAATAAACCCAAGTGTCTGCCTACCTGCCTCCGATTCCCACTCCCACTGTTACCACTTAAATAGCAACCGTGTGTTGGCTTGTTTTTCTTTTTTGCTTTTCTTCGCCGTTCTCAAAAACGGTAGCAAGTATTTTCATCCTTCGTAGTTTTGGCCTTTAACTTTCGGTTTTATGTAATGGACACAAAATGCACTTAAACGCGGCAGTAAATGCTCCAAAGTATCTGTTTGAAGAACTCGTGTGCAGCATATGTATTTCATAGATACTTTTTCTTTTTGTTCTTACCCAAAAGTTTTCCTCTTGTATTTGTTGCTCGTCTTCTACATCTTGGGTTTTGTTGTTATTTGCTGCTTCATTATTTATTTGAGCATTATTTAAGCTTAATGGCAAAGAGATATAGATGCAGATACAAACAACAAATACATGCATGCATGTGTGTATATATACAATACAGTAGCCAGCACATCGGAAACTTTGGACATTTCTGTGTATATATATATATATATATATAACGCTGGCTGGCCATGTGTGCGTTTTCTGTTTGTTGTGTATCTGTAGTAAACAAATGCGCGTAAAAAATACACACGGCCAGCAAAAATTGCCTGCCTGGCAAGAAAGAAGCAACAGAACCAAAAACAACAACAACTACAAGAACCAAATTTAACAGCGAAAAAAAAGGAGAAAAAATATTAATGAAACAATAACAAGAAGAGGGCATCTTGTGTATGTGTGTTGGACCCAAGCGACCCGTTGCCTGTTGTCATACCCTGCAGTCAAAATCAATACGGGCTGTCTTAGTTATGTAGATCAACTTGCTGGCTACATTCAGAAAAAATTGACTTGAACTGGGATCACATTTAGCCACTAACATCATAAGATTATCGGTTGCTGATTAAGTTTAATGTGGCTATGTAAATGTTAATTTTTTCCTTGATCTTAGAACTATCCTCAGCGCGGTAGTGATATCCTCTGCTCATTTAATATTGCTTCATCGCTCAGTTAAGCGTTCATTGTAATGAATTTATTAATATCTTACTTTTTGCAAACCAAATCAAAAGATAAATTAAAGTTTTCTTATTTTTAAGTTACCCGCTTCTATTTTACTGACCATCTCAAATTGCAGTTTTTACAAATATGTTGACATACTTACGAATATTTATCTTGTACTTTGGAAATGATATTTAAATTTGACTTTGAAAATGATCTTTGTTAAACACTATTTTAAATTAAATATCAGCATAATAAAAATAATAGTCTCTAGGAAAGTTAAATTTATATATCATTAAGAATAAAGTAATTGTTGGGGACTGCTGCTCTGCTCTTACGATATATATATGTATATTAAAGGGTAACCACTAGCCGACTCGTCAATTATAACGTGGCCGGTTTGTTTTTGTGGCACGCTGGTCTGTCTGCTTATCTAGATACATGCGCGTCGCGACGCATCGCCATCGCCTCATTTTGCCCGGGAGGAGATGCTCCACGACTCTGGACTGGCACTGGGATCTGTTGTTGCCATCAGCATCATCATCACCATCATCATCATCGTCGTCATTTCATATCATGATCATCATCGTCGCGTAAAAATTCTTTTAGTGACGTGCGCGTAAAAACGTAAAAACAAAACCTGAAAAGCAACGAGTTGCTGGCTGTGTAAAAGGGAATAAGAGTGAGGCAACAACAACCAGTACACACGCTGGCACACACACACTCACTCACACACACACACTCGCTTACATACACACGCACACTTCCAAATACTTTTTTACTTATAGTGCTTATATAAAAATCGTTGTTATTGCCAACAAATTGTGTTGAGACTATCGGGAACATCTTCTGGATTTGGTTTTCTCGCAGTTTAGTTTTGATTCGTTTCAGGATTGATTCCTTTATTTATTTCATAGAGTTAACATTTTCGTGTGCGTGCTTCTTTAAGCGGCTTGTGTATTACAATTGACTGTTGTGATCCACAATTGATTACATTTATTAAAACAACACATTCGAATCGTATTGGGGCATAAACTGAATTTAGAAGTTAGAATTTTGCATATACATTTATAAATTTATTTATTTTAAGCAATTTATTTAAATTTTTTCATTCGTATATTTACAATTTATTTAAAAAAAAGACTATATTTTTTAGTTTTCAGTACGGTTTTCATGGTTTTTTTTAAATATACAATTTTTTTTAATATACAATTAATTCTGCGTTCCAGAACCAAATACGGAACAGAAACCTAAACTGTTTTCGCTTGGAAACGCAAAGCAAGTTTAGATGCGCTTAAATGAATTAAGATATGAACTTTTAGCGATTTTAGCACTTTCTTACTAAACTTATTCGTGTTATAATTACTAAAGTCAATTTGTTTTTGTTGAATTGAACACATATTGTTTTTATAAATTAGAGTATACAAAATATATAAATTTCTATTACCCCAAAGAGATTTAATTATTAAGCAACATTGATAAATAAAATACAAAATAAACATGAATAATAAATAAAAAATAAATATTCTCAAAATCGACCTAAGCGAGGTGTACGTGCAAAAATAATTATATAAATTAAGACGTTATACGTATGAGCATATATATATATATATAGATATATATATATATACACGGTTTGTTCATTTTTAATTCATGAAACTTATTTTGTGCTACCAGACAGCCAAGATAAAAATAAAATTGCAGATGAAACAAAGTTAGCAAATAGAATAAAATATACATTATACATTAAACACAAAACAAAAACGTGTACATAGTGAGACGCATTGCGTTTTCTCAGTTGAAATATTTGTATTTATGGGAATATATATAAATTTGTTTTGGGCTACACATCACACACTCTCAATGACTATATGTATCTCTCTATATGTAACAATCACGTCAGCCATCCGGCTCGGCCTGCCGTATGTCTATCTATAAATTGGCCAAATTAAACAACAAAAAATGCATTTTGTCTGTAATAATTTTCGATTCTCTTTTGCACCGCAATGCCCATTGTATATTATATTAATAATCACCAAAAACTATTTATATTCAATATTTATATTAATAGAAATATAAAATATAATATAGAAATGTACAATAATAATATAAAATACAAATATTATATCATAATAAATTAATAGCACTAAAATTACAATGTTTTTGTCTGAGCAGAGGAATAAACAAGACGTAATCAAAAGAATCAGTAGATTTTTTTATTAGAAAACTATTAATAAAGATATAGGTGATACAGGCACAGATTTAAAATTTAAAAATAACTTTATTTTCTTTACGGTATTAAAGTATAACAAATTATAAAAAATATTTCACAATAATTAAATTATAATTGTATTATATTATTATAATATAATAGTCGCTTACCATTCGATACATCGATTCGAAATTCGGTAAAGCATTGCAACTAAAACTAGACAACTAACTAAATTACTTTATGAATCTTGTTGAAAATATACAGGCAGCAAGTTTTCATTCTGTAGACATCCGTTTTATATAATATACATATATATTTTAAATCCAGCTTTGTGAATAATTGGGAACAACCCAGTTACTTATTTTATTTTTGTATTCATTTATTACTCATGTGAATGTATCGAGAATCTACACTGATGTGGTACTTCTTGATACAAGGATTGTCAAACATAAAAGGGAAAATCAGTTGAAAATATAGCCGCAAGTGCGATAGCTTTTTCAGAGCCAACAATGACTAAAATGACTGCAGCTAAAAGTTCTTTGTTAATTATTGAATGTATGGTTGATGAAATCATAATAAAAGAAAAATATATAAATCTATCCAAGAGAAATTTGGCTCGTATGAGACTTGTTGCCTTAGACACCACAGACAGATGTTATTTCTCAAGTTCAGACTCTTGATAATAGCGCTCTTTTTTTACCTTTGCGGTGTGTATATATACAAACGTATAACGTATATTTTTACGCGAAATTTTCGTCGAAATAAAATACAACAACCAAACTTCTCGATAAGAATGCATAAGAGAGAAGCGAAGCCGAAAAAATTAAAGACTTGATACGAGCCATGTTCGTGCGATTTTTCATTCATGCGCTAATCGTTGTACGCACACACTTACGCATTTCGATACTTTGTGGGAGTATGTGTGTGTGTGTTTGTAGTCGATGTGTACTTATGTGCTTTCATACACATACATACACACATGCATATATATATTTACACACTGCCTTATTTTGACGTCTGTTTCTGTTTCGGTTTCGGCCACTCGCTCGTTCCACACGCGTCAACACTCACGGGTTGCTGCTGGCCCCCAAGCCGAACTAGCCGCCCACCCACCTGGCGAGCACATATGTATGAATGCATGAATGTCTGTATGTATATGTATGTGTATGTCTATGTGTATATTTTTTAATACACTTTAATGCTGCGTAAATAAGGCGAACCAATTGCGGCGGCGACGACCGCGTGCCTTCTCAAATTAAGGCAAAACGCTGCAAAGAAAATAAATAAATTAATACATAAATATTTTCATTCTTTTTTCCGGGGAATTTTGTATTTTTTTGTTTTTGTTTATTTTTTGGTATGAGAACAAATTTTTTCACATACCGGAAAAATGCCTTTAAGCGTCTTATTTATTTTATGCTCTACAAATTTTGTTGCTTTGGTTAAGCTAAAATGTTTATAAGCAAATTGTACAACAAGTTTAGAACCAATAAACAACTAATATATACATTTTTATGTAAAGGTTTTCAATATTTTCAATAGAATTTTCTCATTATTACAGCTTATCATAATAGTCTGCAATAATTCTAAGCCAATTTGGCTTAGTTAACTAATTAATCAACTAATATAAACTTTGTCAACATCAGTAATAAATTTTTAATGTTTGGTTTTGCGTATCGTTTCGATTTTGATATGAATTGCCTCTAACAACATTTTTCGCACACTTTATAAAACACCATTTCTTACAAGAGTTGAAGTGGAGATGAGGCGAGTAATAATTTTGCTGCCCCCCCCCCCCCCTCCATCATTTTGGCGCCACTCAATTAGGCTACAACAGCAACAATAACAACAAGTGGGGAGATCGTGAACTACAAAAAATGTGAGAAGGCGTCGTTTAGTCGCCATCAGTCATAGTTCATGTTTGGATTAACATGCTTATCTGTCAATGTAAATGTGAATGTGAATATGAATGTGTGTGTGTGTGTGTGTGCATAAATTATACACAGATATATACACTGAATTCCAAGTCACACTCTTTGTTGTTGCTGTTGTGGTTGTTATTGTTGTTGTGCTTATAACCAATCGAATGTCTTTTGGCCAAATTGAGTTGTGTTAAGTTTCACACAGCTGCCGCTGCAAAAATTTACAAATAAACAAAACATAAAAAAGCCACAAAAAATACGCGCTTAACAATCAACACAGTCTGTAATTATAAGCTGAAAAAGTTATTTGCTAAATTTCTTGGAAATTCAAGCAAAAAAAAATACAAATACAAAAAATGCCTTAAAAGGTATTTTGCGATTTGTTTTGATGGCCTGCTTAAGAAATGATTGGCGCCGCCAGACTGTCACCAAAAAACCAAAAACAATTTGGGCTTTGCGTTGCTGTGGGTTGCTTGCCAAGATCAATATTAAAAATAATGAAGATTTAGTTGTATATTAAAATTAAAAAAATGTTGAAGATTTACTAACTTTAGTTTGGGATTAATTTCAGGTATGTTTTGAAGTGGATTAAATACGTATGGGAATTGTATCGATTGCGTCTCACACAAGAAGTTAATGGTTTGTTTGAAAGCTTAAGAATATAATTGAGCTCAATATTTAATCAAAAAACTTGTAGCACTTTTGACTCTTGAACCAGCGGGGAATTGTAGCACAGCAAAAATACACCAACACAATAAGTCATTTATCGTAAAAAAAAAAAACATTAAAACCTAAATCCGAAGAATCGGCAATTTTACAAGGTGCAAATAAGTGTATATTTTTTTGCCAAGCAGTGTTAACCGATTTTTAATAAGCGCCATGCATATTTTCAGCTGCTTGTTGTTTAGTGATGATTAAACTTTTTCGATTAGAGCACAATTGTAGAAAAAAACCGCTTACTGATCAAGTATTTATCTAGACCTATATTATATTCTAAACCGTATATAATATTTATGAAGAGATCTTGGCCAAGCTTACATTTATATTTCACTATTTTGCAATATTGCAAAGAGATAGTTGAAATCTAAGTAGGCATGTGGATTTTATCATATGGATTATTTATTTATAATGGTAAATGGTTTACGCAATACATATTTGAGCACAAGCAAATCGACTCTCGATATCCTGCTGAAATCGATGCTCTACTGATATCGATATTCCTGTTTGTATCGCTACTGACTTCAGTTACTCAATGAGAATCGAGATAATGGCAACGGCAGCGTTGCCAGAGAGCTTTGATCGCTTCTAGCCTGTTTTTTAAGCCGATTCTGTTTAAAATCCCACATGCATATTTCTAGGGTGTGTAACTTTGTCAAGCTCGCTTATTCTTCAGTTTAATTATGATCTTGTTATGCACTTGTTTATTTCGGGTGCAGTGTATACAAATTGAATTGAATTTTTTTTATACTTTTGAAGACATTAAGTGGGCACGTTCCTTATGTGGCTCAAGTGCAACCTTGATTTTCCATGCACATTTTGTTGACTCTTTTATTTTTTTGCTTTTTGGACATAATTTGTGTGTGAGTGCTTGTTTTTTTTTTTGCATTTTTTTTCATGCATCAACAATATTTTGTGCTTTTTATTTTTATTTCGCATGCACATTTTTTACCCAGCTAATCAGTTACAATAGCATTGCCAGCGGCGTGCTTGGGTTTCGTGATTGCACTTTTAATTTACTACGTTTGTAGTACGATGTGGGGCCACAAGCTCTTGTGGAAATTTATACACAGTATATATATTTATATATGTATATGTATACTATAGGAACCGGCCGGCCCACGCATGCACATGCACATGAACACGAACCGGTATCGGATACCCAACCCCGAACCAGAGCTTAGACCCAAACCCAAACCCCGAGCCACAGACCAAGCCGAGCCAAGCAAAGCCAGAGCAGCCAGCCAAACCAAAGTTGAGGCGAGCCAAGCAAGCCATCCTACACACACACTCAGAGTGTTGTTACTTTGACACGACCACAGTGCCCCCTCTCCTTGGGTATCTATGCTATTAACACAATGCCATGAGAGAGCAGAAGAAACTAAATTCAATGAAATTAATTAATGCGTTTGCTGGCTTTAAGCGTAGGCAGCACCAATGATGTGCCTGAGATCCATCAGCATCAGTAGCTGTTACTGATACCCTTGCCGAAGGTAATATAATTATGATATGAGTGAAGTTATATGTATCCTCGATCAGCAGCATTAGCTTTGTCTTAAAGCTATGCTGATGTTAAGATATATATCCTGCAGAATTGAGGCGCTATCAAATAGGTTTCACATAAGCAACAAAAACCTAACAAAAATTCATTAATATTGGACTATTGAAATTTATTTCTAGGCAGGCGGACTCCGCTCGCAAGAGTATTTAATCTTCGACGTGCCTATAATATTCATTTTATATTGTTATTTATTTATTTTACCATACACATGTATATAAGTGTGTGTGTGTGTGTGTGGGTGTGTGAGTGGGTGTTTATTTGGGTTTTCGGTTTTTATTGTTTAAGCTTAGCGGATTTGTTGAAGGGTTGCAAAGCAATCGAAAAGCTTTTTAAAAGCTGCAACACAATCGAAAAATTCCTTAGCTAATTCGACGAAATTCGTTGTGGTAATTTAAATAGTTGCTAGTTAACTTAAACAAGCAGCTAATTGAAGATTTTACAATTAATTTTGATTCAGTGGTAAAAATGCGATTTTGGTTTACATAGAATTCGTTGTATTTTGAAGAATTTACTTTCTATATGTTTGCGGGCAATTTCCTGGCCTAGATTTTATTATGTTTATTATAACATAAACATAAATAAATAAATAAAAGATATGTCTAAGAAAAAGCGTCTGAAGACAATCGTATAAAAATTAAAATCTTGCCCATTTTTTATATTCCTTTACGAACTCAGAAAAAGAAACAAATGCATTTTCAGATTTTATAGTTGATCGTTAAGTAGATAAACAACAAATCGCATTCAAAATCTTTGAACCCATTTATCATTTGTTCGTGTTAGAGAAATTTTCCATTAAAACTCATATCTGCCGTACAAGCAACTTCTACTGTGGCAAACTCAACTCAACTTGTTGGCTTTATCAAAAAGATAGTAAGAAAGCGTTATCGAAAATCTTTAAATTCCTTACTATTATCTGCTTCATCTGTATTATTGGAGTTTCTCGGTAAGGCAATTTCTAAATCTTTATTGTAACCGCAGCCCACTCGTATTTAAACGAATTTAAACGGATCATCAATTTCCACAGATTGTGAAATCGAAACGACAACTTAAACGTCTGGGTCCGGGCTGAACCAACTGCTAAATAGCTGACCAACAGATCGTCGACTGACTGACAGACTGTTACTGACTCACCCACTAGGGTGAAACAAGTTTTCTCCTCCACTTGAGATAAGTTGTGACAAAGGTAACTTTTTGTGGTGTAATCGAAACTTGGCGTGACTCAAAACAAACACACATTTATCCAATGGATAATTATTAATAATGTTGTTGGAAGGCGTCAAAATCTGCATATAACAAATGCATTCTTACATATATATACACCAGCAATCGGTCCATTATTTGGTCAACCTTTGACCTTTTTGAGCCCATCGCTCGCTGAGTCCTGTGTGCCTTTGATATTAGTATATTTTCACGCATAAACAACACCCCTGAAGCCGAAAAAAATGAACAAGGCCTTTTTTGGTCGCCTTCTTCTTTACTTAGGTATTTTCCTCGGTTTATATTAAATTATACATTTAAAAAAAGGTCTATGCGTAATGATAAAAATAAAAAAAAACAACTGTAATTTTATTGCTTCGAAGACAAAAGTGATCTCTTCTGGTTTGGTTATTTAAATCATAATAAATACTTGCAACAAATCATTACGGGATATTGTGTTTTATTTATCAATACAATTGCTGTTAGTATTGATATGGAATATTTGTTAGTATAATTCAAAAGGGTTTTCACTTTTAAAAGTTTACTTTTAACGACTTATTATAAACAATGTTCCAATTTTTCACAGCTTGTAATATTTGTTATTAATTCGATGCGATTATCACATTTATTTATTATAAAAAATAAGGTATCTACATATGTGTGCTATGCTAATCACAAAAAATTCCTCTATATGCCATATTCGTTTATTTTTTATCTTTTGGTTTTTTTTTTTACTGTCTGCTCTTTCGACTTGTGTATTAATAAATGGCTCACCTCCTTTTTTCACTCATCATCAACAGCAGCAGCAGCAGCAAACCCTTTTTTTATTTTAGTGCCTCAACTGAAATTTGAGATAAGCCACCATCAATTAGTGACTATATAAACAGCAACACGCACGCCAGGCACTCTGATGGAATGGGATGAGAGAGGGGTGGGCTGTGACCCATTGCTCACTTCTCATTCTATATTATATTGTGGTCAAATAAATAGATTGACAAGCCCTAGGGAGACGCTGTGCCTACACATATGCATGCATGTACCTAGGCGAGTCGGATTAACAGCACACACACACGCACACAGATACGTTTATTGTTGCTGTTATGTTTTCCTTGTCACATTTCGAACAGCGTTACGTTCGTGTATCTTGCACAGATCAGGTCAAAGCAAAAGAAGAAAACAATAAACAAGAACAGACAAAAAGCAAAACAAGTCGAACAAAGTGCGCCATACGCATAACGCATTTGCTAAGTGGTGTCAAATATTTACATGATATTATATTTCGATTTTCTATTTACCTTTACAAACTTTGACTTTGAGCGTCGGCCTATATGAGAATGTCGCCTTTCAGCTGGCAATGGCAATGCTTTGCATAAAGTACTCTCTCTCTCTCTCTTTCTCTCTCTCACACTCTCTCTCTTTGTCGCTTCACATATCGCTTGCATATCTAAATGAGACACACGGGTCCAGAGAGACCACTGAAAAATGGTTGTGCCATCTTCAAGTATATAAAAAATTATTTCATTTTCGGTGTTGTCAAAAAATCATTTGCGTAAATAAATTGTATTATTATTTAATGGCTAAAAAACATCCAACGAATATAAATTCTATGAAATATTCAAAAAACTTCTCCGCATAAAAATTGTTCACCTGTGATAAATAACTAGTTTATTTTCCATTTATGTTTCTCAAATACCTTGATAATATATTTTCTTTATGGTCTCGGAGATGTCTTCTTTGCCCCCACATATGCGCAAATTATCTTGCCACTAAGTGACCTACTTTGAGCCTGACCTATCACTTGAGCCTGCACAATTGATAAAGCTCTACCGCTGACCATTCCACTTAATTGTATATTATCTATGCACACATCATTTAGAACAGGACTCATTAAATATCTAGAACCATCGCGTGTGTTATTTTTAGCTAATTGCGAATGACGCTTCAGAAGCCACCTACGGCAATTGAGTGCTGAGTTAACTTGCTTAGCAAAAACACACACACACACACAACACACACTTACCTTGTCTCAGACTAGCTGCTGTGTGTGACAAATGGAGGACTTTCCTCTGAATTTGAGCTTAAATGTTCGGACAACTTAAACATAAGTATATAAGAGTATTAAGTATGGGGAGGCTTCTATGATTTTGTCCCATAATTTTAATTCGCATTTTCGTCCCATAAAGTATATATTCTTGTATAGCATTAAAGTCGATAGTTCATAATGTTTTATCGATTTTTACCGATCCCGTTTCCCGGCACAATTGTAAAGATACAGCATACAGATTTAGTTAATATATATAAAATTGATTTGATTTGACATTACTAGCGATGCATATTTCTAATTTTATAGCTTTCAGTTGATTGGGCTGATTTAAATGTTTACTTTTCCTTGTCCTAATTCTCTTTCTCCCCTTTGCCATACTTTTATCATATTTTCTTTCACATATATGGATTGCTGGTGTGGTGTGTAAATCAATTGGGGTCCGTTATGTTAGCACAGAGGGCAAAGTGGTTCACAGTTCATTCGCCCGAAAGCGAGGGGAGAGTCGTCTGTCTGCCTTTGACACTTGTGGTCAGAATTTAGTTTGCTCCACGCTCAATGCTCAACGTGTTGAGCGATGGGAACCCCAATCATTGCGAATGGAACTCTTATCCAAGTTACCCCCCCCCCCCCCCCCCCCCCGACACTCCATTTGCACGTCCCTGAAGCCTGCTAAGCTTGGCTGCTGCGTAAGCGTTTTATGCGGTTACTTAAGAAAGAATTCTAAAGATACAATTTTCTTCTTCCTCGTCTCCCTTTGTTCCTTGTTCTTGCCGATTGAAATGCTTTTCTTTTTCTCGTATGTTCAAAGCTACCCCAACAACCATTTTGTTCTGTACATATAAAGTTTGACATTTTATACACACATATAGAGACACATAGGCCTCATAAAATGAGCTTCATGCGAGTGTGTAACAGATAGAGAGACACATAGAGAGAAAGCTTTATATATATATATATGTTTATATATATAACTGTGTGGGTTGTTTGATGTTGCGATGTGAGTTCTTGGAGGGTTTCACGCTTTTTAGCTAGTCCGCTTTCGGCTGCGGGGCGTTTGATTTATATTTAAGGTTATTGCGCATTTATATTTTGTCAAAGGCGAGCCTGACTGCATATAAATACCTGTTAAATTGGTATCTAACTCTTTTGATGTTGTTTATGTTCGGTTTGGTAACATTTGATACTGCTCTCGCTTCAACATTAATTATTATCAGAGCGTTAAGTGTTTACACTAACTAGTAAACACATTGTATATATATATATATATATGTATATACATATATGCTTTAAATATTAATATTTTATGTTATCTGCGCCTTAACTACACTAAATTGTGGTATAAAAAAAAAACATTTAATTAATTGTGGAGCTTTACTAAATGGAGATTTTTCTACAGCCATATATATATACTTTTTATATTAATACAAAATATTAAAATATTTTACCACTTGTCGGAGGGGATTTGTTTTTTGTTACCTTAAAATTTTGGATGATTTGCGCAATAGGCATTTTTCAGTACGGGTACAGTAAGCTTATGCAATGATCTATGAAGATCTATGAAGCTCCAAAACTGTGCAAGAAATACGCATTTCTATATATTATATCAAATATTTGCCGCTCATCTTCAAAAGACGTCAGCAGCAAAAATAAATTAAAATTTGATGAGTCCAACTTTGTGAGATTGTGAGATATATGATTTTATCAATTTTCGAAGTTATCGATTTCCATGCTCCCATCTATGTTCATTTGGATAACAGAGTATAAAAATACCGATGCGAGACTTTTTCCATTAACCGTTTCCATTGATTCCATTAGGCTACCCAACAAACAATTTCTAAAGCACTAACTTTTATCATTTTACTAGCTTGCTGGCCAACACCCACACACTCATGTACACACATACACAGAGCAACACGCACATTTGAAAGTTTTCGAGGCAACTTTCAGATGGGGTAGGGGGAGGGGGCCTCATTAGCATTGTTAGTCAAAGTTGATAATAAAGTTGAACCGTGACTTAATGCGGGGGCGTGGCAACAGCGATTGTGTGCCGGATTGTATTGATTTTTTTATTGAGCGTAAATTGAAACATATGCAACATATTCATAAACTGTGATCGGTGGATGACATAGAAAATGTTGTCGAGCACGGCTTGTCTCACTCAATTTAATAAGTCCATCCAATTATAAATTATTTGAATGCCATAGCGGAAGCGGCAATGGAAAATCCTTAAGTCAGGCAGCTGTCAAGTTTCCCTCCCGTTGACAGGCCCCGAGGGAACATTGGTCCAGTCCCGACCATCCCGCTTCGAATTTGTTTGTCTAATTTGGCAACAACAAAAAAAAATTAAATAAAATCAATTTTATGCAAATGCTCTTGGACATCAGGGATCTGCCTAAATGCTAGCATTGTGCAAGCATTTAAGGCTCCAACAAGATGCTTTACTTAAACTATGCAAAAGAGATACAGCTTAGTCAAAAAATCGAAGCAAACATATGGATATATTTAAAAGCTGATGCTGGTGACTAAGAAGTTCCTGTAAAAGTTAAAAGGTGCCTCTACTATTCACATCTTTCCCAGGATTTTTTTTTTTTTTTTTACCTACTTGCATCAAAAGCCAAATCAATTTGCCTATGTCTTTCCATCCTTCCCTATGAATAAGCCATCCTAAGACTATCAGTGCTAGGTAGTTTAAATTTGGAATATAAATTCTCCAACACAATACGCAGAACCTGTTTATTTGAATTATAACTGATCGGTTAACTCAGATCGGATAGAAAACACAGATTTTGTTACTTTCATATTGAGCAAATCAGGATTAATATTATTATCTCTCGACTATGGCATTCTAACTTTATTGTATATATAAATAATTTCTTTATATTTTGTAGAGTTAATATATAAAATGCCTTGTTCGAGAAACCTAACAAATAATCAATATATATGCTAATATTAGAAATATTCATTTGGTATACAATATAAGTATAATAGAATAGTTGAAATTCAACATATACCTTATGCCCGATAAAGATTTACATAAAGAAATAATAATCTTGAACGAGTTAAATCTCATTGAAATTCTATTAAAAAAAAAACCTTTAATAAAAAGTTGAGTTTTGTAATAAATCTATATCTACGTAGTTATCGATATATTACCATTGCCATTGCTTTGCGTTGCTATTTGCCGAGTTTCCCGACAATGCATATTGTCGCTATATAATCCACGACATTGTCCACTTCACACTTTGCATTTGAATTGCGCTTTTAGTTTTCACAATAAATAAATATGTTCGTTTAGTCATCCACATGGCATCGTTCATTCATCCAGCCATCAGTTTGTATATTTATATCCAACCATCCATCCACTCATCCATATATCCATTTGTCCATCTGTTTGTCGATTCATCTAGCCACCCAGATATGGCGTCGTCCATTTTGAAAATTACGCATTCTACACATTGACAAATATTCGATAGAAAAGAGTAAAAAATCAATTTTAAAGAATGGAAAAACACAAAATAAATAAATGCTCGAATGCTGGTGCACATTCATTTAAACTGCACGCGTTTTTAAAACAATGAAATCAAAACACAGCAGCGCAAAAAATTTGCATTTAGAGCTCAATCAAATGCAATTTGCATGTTGTCAGAAAAAAACCAAGAACTCGAAGAAAAAAAAAAACAACAGAGAACGTTGCAGTCATGTGTAACTGACTGTTAAATACTTTGATACCCCAGCAGTACCAGCTGATAACAGATAGCAAAGAACAGGGTGGGTGTAGCCAAGACATACCGATCTTTAGTATTCTACCGTCCAAGTTTGCCTATAAAATTGCAGTTGATATATGTAGGTTTTTATCGTTTACGACTAGACCGATGCTGATTAAGAATATATATTTATATTTTGTATAGGGCATGTAGATGCTTCCGTTGCTCTGTTACATTCTTTTGCTCAACTTCTTTATACTCTTTACCAATTTGTACTGGGTTTAGGGTATATATATATATAAAAAAAATACTAAATGCATTTGTTATCAAATTTAGTGCACTCAATGTGTGTGTATTTTTTTCTTTTTGTATTCCATAAATATTAATGGCTTCGCATTGCATAAGTACATTGTGCAAATGTGCAACGCTGCATTGCAAGCAGGGTTGCCTTCAATAGTTTATTTATTTGTTTACTCGTTTTTCTAATAACTTCACTATAGTTAAGTACCTTATCTTCGATATGTGGTTGCGAATTATTTAGATTTGAAATTTAAAATTAAACCAAACATTGAAAAGCAAACCTGAAAAAAACAGCTAAAGATTTTTACACGTTTCGTCTGTCAGAAAGATTATGACTCGAACGCTTGGCTATAAATTTATTACTTATTGTTTGCCGTCTCCCGGGGCAATCGGAAATGAATCCGAGTTCTGTCGTATTTCAAATCAATTTCATCACTCGCAATTTTTTTTTTATGTTGGCTGCAATTTTTGCATTCTTGTTGTTGTTGTTGTGGCTCCTGTCGTCACTTACAAATAACATTTATTTTTGCCTCTTTCACACACACACGCCGGCAGCACCGTGCGGGAAGCAGCAGCAGCAGCAGCTTCCAGCAATCAGAACAGTAGCCAAAACAAAGCAAATGCTCAAACTTCTTGTCGGTCGTTTTTTTTTATATTTATTTTTTTGGTGTTTATTTTTATACTTTTGCGGTTAACTCTTTCACATTTTCTCTTTCAACGAACCCATCGCAGTCGTCGTCGTCGTCGTCGTCGTCGTCGTTGGGCATATTGCATTGAAATTTGCAACACATTCCATTTTGTTGGGCGCTTTGACTTTGGCTACCGTTTGACGTTTCAGTTGGGGCAAATGAAATGATTTAATGCAAATTTTATGCACCATATTTTTGCAATGTTCCTTTCTTGCTGTGTGCCGTTTCTATACATATCTATAATATATATATGTATATGTATATTATATTATATTATATGTACATATATGTATGTATATGTACCTTTTCTTCAACATGATATTCTTGTTATCCCTCTGTTCGATTTGTCACCGACTTTGGCAACATTTTAATACATTTTGCAACGCTTTCGAATTATTTGATGGATGAATCGGCGTTCGTTTGTGTAATTGAAGTGGCCGATTTTCAATGCACAATTGCGCTTAACTTTGTGTCTCTGCTGCTGTTATTGTTGATCGCGAATATTTGTGTATTGTTGTGTATTTGGAATTAAATGTTAATGTGCAAAAATGTATAAGTATAAAAATTCCATTAACATAAATGAATTTAGATTGTTGTAGTTTTTTCCTCACTTTCAACTGAATCACAATCGAGAATTATACACACATGCTTAATTTCAAATCACACGCACACAGACACACACACTTGTGTTCTCTCTCATCTATAGCCAAGTTGCAGCCATTCAAGTGTGATAATTCGAGTGCTGTTTGAATTTCTATGTACCAAATGGCATTGCCTGCAATTCGTAACTGGTAACTGGAGAGAAAGAGAAATACAACTAGAGAGAGAGAGAGAGAGAGAGAGAGAGTGTGTGTGTGTAAAATAATGTGCAGTTGGCTTTTTCATGAGTTTTTCGAATCTTCTTCGCTCGCGATAGGACAAACAATTTTAATTAGAGTGTGTGCGCCTCAATGAAACATCATCAGCGCAAATTAATCGAATAATGCATTAATGCCAATTATAGCACAACGAATGGCAACAGCAAAAGCAAAAACAACAGAGAACAACAACAAGCATGGCAAATCTCCAAGACGAAGAAGAGAGAAGCAGGCGCCATGGCATCACTACAGTTATTATTGTTCTTTGTTTTTGTTGTTATCGCAAGTTGACGATGCGAGTGCTAAAAGCTCGTAATTATAACTACGAAAATACTTAAATTTTTAAAAAGATGATTCTTGGTGTAGTTTAATTTGAGACTATATATATACATATATACATATACATGTATTGGATGATAAAACCTGCTCACGCAAGGAAGGGTTTCTTTAAGACTCCTCTCGGCCACAGAAATTTTATTTTGTCATGCCTTTTGCATTTTTTTTTTTTTTTTTTTTTTGTGAGCTTTGTCATTTCATCTTTGGGCTTTGCAATCAGAAAAAAAGCGCACAGCAGCAGCATCAGCAACAGCACACACCTAATACCATCATCAGCAGCAGCAGCAAAGCCTCCGCTCCCCCTCCATATACACCCGACCGTTGTCACTAAATAACCCTTGCGTGTATACACAATTCGTACTTCGCATCATCCAACCAACCATATTCCTCCTGGTCGTCGATTTTTGCTCAACAATTTTTCGCGTTGCCATGCAGAGAGAGGCAGTAGGCAGTAGGCAGGCAACAAACCTACACAATCACGGAGACGACATAGTAACTCGCACACACACACACACATACTTGCATACGTGCATACATGTATAGAGTCCAACTCACTCATACTCAGTTAGTCTCTTAGTGCAATCGTCTTTACAACTCAACAGCATCGCAGCACGACAGACGGCGGCTGCACTGCGACCCCCAATCTGCTCTCATGCCTGATGCGCGCGCCCTCCTCCGCCCACTGTTAGCAGTCTTTTCATTCTTCTATATTGCGCAGATTTTTTTTTCCTTTTTTGCTTCTTTTTTCAGTTGGCAACAACTACAACATAAGCTCAGACACATAGCGCATAGGAATAATTTACGCCATGCTAAGGCAAAAAGCTAAAAATGAGTAAAGGCTGCAATAGCAGAAACAACAAAAACAACAACTGCAAACTGCATGCATACTCATCGCTCATAGGCAACGAATTGACATACAGTGGTGGTTAATTAAATCTATATGCATGGTTTTAATAAAATCCTATGTGTACACAAACACATGTGTTTTCAATTAATCACTCAAAAAATGAACAAAAGAGTTTTATATTATATTAGTTTATCTGTTGTAGTGGGGGTAAAGCATTGTTTATGCATGTGCTCTAATTTTTATGACCTCTACTGTGAGTAACACTGCTCTGCAGTTACACGCGCCAATGTAACTTGTCTCTCTCTCTCTCTCTCTTCGCCTCTGTCGCGAATTGCATTCATGCGTGCGCGAGTGTGTGTGCCCTCGTATGAAACGAACAACCAACGCACGACTTGTTTGCATTTACTCTACGCAAATGAGCGGCATCGCTGTTGTCGCTTTTTCTGTTTTCAAGGGTGGAGTGCGCTGTGCTGCGGTGCGATGCTGTTAGGTGTGCGTGGCTCGGCAGCACCCGCAGAAGATTCTCCTTCCACTTCCCCTTCTAAGTATCCAACTCACTCTCACTTAATGTTGATGCTGCTGAGCTGCAGTTTTTCTATTTTGCTATGCCTTGAATGACTAAGAGTTTTGCCGTTGCTGCTGCTGCTATTATGGAGAATGGGAGGACTTCTGACGAGTTGGCAACAACATCGAAATATATACAAAAAGAAAGAAAGAAAAAAAGAAAATCACAGCGCATAAATTCGCATGCTTACTGAGCTGAGCGCACGCTCTCTCTCTCTTTTTCTCTCTCTCTCTCTTTCGCTCTCGCTGCCACCGTTTGCTATTGTCTGCCTGCCCCCACACTCGCGTGCTCTCTGCTAGTGCTGCTGCTGTTGTCAACGAGTGGGGTTACTGACTTTGCAGCAGCCAAGCGCACAGGCAGACTGTGCTACCGTTGCTTTTGTATTTATGTATGTGTGTATGCATGTCAATGTAAGTGCGTGCGGGCAGCGCCGTTAGCAGCAGCAGTGATTGCAGTGCAAGGAACGACAGATGGCAGAACGACAGCGTCTGCATTAAGTTTGGGCTTCCATTTTTGGGCTTTTGCTTCGTGTTTTCGCCTGCCTACCTGCGTCTGTCTGTCTGTCTGCTGTGTGCTGAGTGCATTTTACACTTTTGCTACTTTGCCTCGCTTTCGTTTTGAATTTGGCGCCAAAACACAACGCAAAACTAACTACCGTTAAGGTTCAAAGAACTCTCTAGTCTAATTACGACGCATGCGGTTCATATCACAACAAATATTTGCATGTGTGTGTGTGTGTGTGTGTGTGCTTATGCATGTATGCATTCACAAATACTAGCAAATGTGTAATAGTATGTGTATGTGTATGCACTTTATTCTCTAGTTCTTGCTCAGAATTTATCATGACTGCAATGAGATCAATCGAACATTTGTAACGGTCATGAGTGAATTTGAGCATCATAAAACTGAATATGCCAATAAATAACAACAACAGTGATGTTTTCAACAGCGATAACAGGCGGCCATACCAACTGCAAGCATCATTACTTTAGTTGAGAGTGCTCGACATTTAAGTACCCTGTTTGATTGTTATTTTTTCTGGTTTGATTTTTAGCGATTTATAAGTTGTGTGTAATTGTTTTGTATTTATTTGTAATAATCATAATTATTTAAATTCAATGTTTTCTAAAATTATAATATTCAAAGTTAATGCTATTAAATTGATGTACATTCTTTTGCTCTGGTTACTAACAATTCAATACACAATCATTTTTCCTTGGCAAAGAGATTCTAACAGCTGTGAACACTTTTGTGGACGCTACTGTGTATTACAGTGGCCGCAGAAGCTGTGTGCACGCTGGGCAACATAGTGGACAGACTGATTGACAGTCGAGCGGGTGTGGTGGATGGGAATGGGAAGGGTTGGTTCAAGAGAAAGAGAGAGAGAGAGGGGGGGGGGGCTGGGGTGTGTCCGTGGGAGTCACACCAAATAGCCAACCGGGCGTACCATTGATTTACTTAAGCACGCATCGGTAGCTCTGTGCAAAGCAGAGTGAATGTATTACCCCCGCACTTCTACCCCCTAAATACATATTGCATTTTTTGTACGTAGCTGAGGAGACACATGCATAGAGAATATGAAGAAATTGCTGCTGCTATTTGCATTAAAGCTTTGCAAATACCAAATACATATGCATATCTGACCATCGAATCAGGAGAGAGAAAGAGACTTGGTCACGGCTTGTCCTGTTATAACAATGACAATAATAATAAAAACAACAAGAGAGAGAAAGAGAAATTCTCCCGCAGAGACGCACACTCACAAATATATATACATATTGCAAGGCGATTGAGCCTAGCAACCGAAGCAATTGCAGTAATGAAAAGAAAAGTTGTAAAAAGGCAAAGAATATTAAACGTTAAAAATGAAAAAATAAAATAAAAATATAGCAATCTTTGCACTTGTTCCGCACACAGCCGCAACAGCAACAGAAAAAAACAACAACTAAAGCAGTGGGAGCAAAGCTTTATTCCTGTTGCTATGTTCTTTATTTTTTCCCTCTGTTTTTTACAAGTTCCTTGCCATATTGTTTTTGTTGCTGTTGTCGCTGTTGCCGTGTGGCCCACAATGGGCGTGGCAGTCATTTCCCGCAATTACGCCCACACACAAAACGGTGACATAGGCGTCGAGAGGAGGGGGAGAAAGAGAGAGAGGGAGAGAGGGGGGGGGGGCGGGGGGCGGTGTATGAGATGATGTTTTGTGTGAAATGAATGATAGCCGAATTGCAGTGGTTTGAAGAAATATGGCAACGCTGCAGCCTATACACAACACACAAGCACATTCTCACACACACACACACTCACACAAACGCGCGCGCAAAAAGATATACGCGAGCAGCCCGTGAGTATGCTACAGTTTTTGTGCAACCGCATTCATAGCCTAGGCCAACACTGATTGAGTTTTAAGGGAGTGGGATGGGGTGGGCAGGTCAGGGTTTGTACTAAAACATATACATTGAAGGAAGACAAAGCTACCAGTTTTGACTTTGGGAAAGTTGTGGAATTTGCAAGAGATGTCAGCCCTAAAACATCAAATATATAAAATTAATATTATAAAAATAGCTCAGCTTATTTAAAACAAATAAAAAGATATTTAACAAATTTATATTATAGCAAGTCTAGCAACAAAAAAAAAAGTTTAATTAAAAGATGTTGATGCTTTACACATATCTTGTAACGAGAAGTTATTTCTGCAACATTTTTACTTGTTCATTTTAATTGGGCACCTAGTTAGCAGCTTAATCAATATTTAACGCCAAATTGCCAATCAGTTAGTTAGTTGTCAGCGGCAAATAATAATTTTCTTATCATGATCATCGTGTGATTAGCGGCTTGTTGCCTCCCGACGCGTTACGCAGCACGTTTATCTGGAACCCGATTGAGACGGGATTGTCAGCCAATTAACACGAAATCAGAATCGGCGAATTGCGTCCCTTTTGATAACCATGCGCCTTAATAGACTCCCACGTTGACGTGCAGTCGCATAATATAAATAGGAGACGCATAATATAATATAGGAGACGGCTGGGATGGTCGGTCGGGATGGAATGGGCTGTTAAGGGTCTGACGCGCAAGTTTGTCAAAGTCAATGGGGCGGCAGCTGCGATGCACAGTGGAACTTCTGACAGAAATACTCGATATAAAATAAAAGAAGGTCGACCATGACTACACTTATAGTAAAAATATAAACATATCTTTGCTTGTGTGTAATTTTCTAAATATTTATATACAATTTCTGTCTGTAAACGATGCGTGAGGTATGCGATAATTTCTATTCCAAATGTATAGTCTCAGAAATCAGCTAGTTCAGAAAAACGGACATGGCTAAATCGATTCGGCTGTTGAGCCTGATCAATAATTAGTTATATATATAATCATGAGTTTGTCTAAATTTTATTTAAAAATGAATTGACAAACAATATCGCAGCTTCATATTAAGATTTAGGCTCACTTTTAACTTAACTTAAAGCTTAAGTATTGTTTTTGTTACAAATAATACGAAACTGAGCCACTGTGCTGAGCTTTTTGTCTTCGACGTCTGCGTGTTGCCTTTTGGCAACTGGGCCTCTGTTAGCTGTTTTGCCTCTTGCTCTTGCTCTTGCTTTTTGGGGTTGCCAGATGATTTGGACTTTGTATGCAACTGTACTGCGCTTATACTGCACATGTATGTATAGGTGTGTGTGCATGTGTGTGTGTACATATGACGTATGAGCATGTTTGGATGAGTTGATGGGCGGCTTTGGCATACAATTTTTTCAAGTATCATTTATACGAGAATTTTATTTGTACTCTTTTGCTAAAAACGCCTCCTACGCCTCCGCCAGGAGCCCAAACCAACCAGACGCCTGGACGGCTGTGTAAATTAAAATGTTTCCGTTGTCGACGTCGCACACAGACGTAACAAGCTATATGCGAATGTATATATGTATTTGTACTCTGTATATATAGATAGATATATGTTTGAATGCATTTATGGATGTAGTTTGGTCCGAGATTGAATTTTATTGCGTCGACAGACGACGGGGCAAAGGCAGACAGGCGCCGGCCGGAGGCGTGGCAGAAGTTATAGCGCCAGGTTGTCAGAGCAGTCAGAGTTGTCAGGATGCGAATTGTGCTAATTATGCGAAATGGCATTTTGGCCATTGCACGACGATTTTAAATGGCTTTCTCTTGTCAAATTAATTAATGCAAATTTTCTCTCCTGTTTGCCATTTGCAGGCGACGATGCCAATAATGATGATGTTGCTGATGTTGCGGGCGACATCGTTGCACAACAACAACAACAATAATAATAATAACAACATAAACAACAAATGCAATAAAACGACCAACTCTAGCCAATATTAACAACTGCAACCGCAACTGCAACAGC